>PVJA010008306.1:12500-64870 GCA_004027025.1 Myocastor coypus
ACCATTAAAATTACTTTGATTTAATTTTAAATAATGTATTTTTGACCAATAAGTAATATATACATACATTCTTCCAGTTAGAAGTTCAAATTCCACAAGAAAGAGAAAGTCTCAGTTGGCCAGCCACCTTCCTATTTCTTTCCCTACTGATGGCCACTATCCTGTGAAATATAGTGGCCAGCTTTTCCAAAATATCTTCTGTTTGTGTGTGTACACATGTAAGGTATTACCCAATGTTTTACTTTTATACATAAGTACATGTTTAATATGAATGATTTCATGTTAGCTGTACTTGCAGTTTCATTTAGTACATTTTAGAGGTCTTTCTTGGTTAGTAAGCATAATTTAACTTGATGTTAACCTGAGTCATAATACTTTTTAATATGGATGTGGTATGGTTGTTTTGATGAGCATTTAGATTTTATCCACTAACTTGTTTTTATTTTTCCACTAGCTTTCTATTGCAAACAGCATACAATGCCTTAATGTTATCCTGGGCACATGAATGAGGTTCTTTGTAAATATGGGTATGTGGAATGACGAAGTCAGAGAGTAGATGGTTTTGCTGCTAAATTCTCACCCAGGAGCTGCTGTTCTTGTCTATAATCTCAGCAACAATGCATGCAGTTTACATTTTCAAAGGCTGTACATGAGATTGTTTCTGCTCACCTTTGACAACACTTAGTATCATCAGTTTTATTTACACCAGCCTAATAAGAGAAAAAAAGGGCATCAAATGTTTATTTGTTAACTAGAAGGTCACTGTTTCATAAGTTTATTAGCTATTTGTGTTTCCTCTCTTGTCAAGTTACAATTTTTCATGTCTTTTTCTATATTTTTTCAATTCATAACACATTCATAACGCTAACTCATAGGAATTATTTCTAGACCTTACTTACTTGCATTTTTACTGTTACATATCTTTAAATATTTTTTTCATGGTCTGTTGCCTGCCTTTGCGTATGCTATATCATAAACTATTTAGTCAAACAAAATTTAAAAACTTTGATTTAGTCAAATTCATCAATACTTTTTCTTTTCTTTTTAAATACTTAGTTGGAACTCAGGGCCTTCACACTGAGCTCTGTCCCAAATCCTCTATTATTTTTATTTGTATTTTGATACATGATCTCACTAAGTTACTAAGTCGCCCAGGCAGGGCTCAAATTTGCCAACTTTTGATCCTCGTGCCTCAGCTTCTTAGCATGCTGGGATTAGAGGCATGTGTCACCATGTTGTGCTTGATACTTCATTTTATAAATTTTTAGTTATAATTTTTTTAAAAAAAGTACCCAATATATTAAAATTCAAAAACTTTAGTATTCAGCATTTCCTTAGTATTTTCAATATATTGTTTTGCACTTTTAGAATATCCTCCCTCTATAAATCTTAGTTTATTTTTTAATCATGAGGCAGGGCTGTACTTATTAATATTTTTAATGAATTTTCAGAAGTCCCCCAACTACTCAGTCATATTCAATAATTCTCCACTGTCACATTTGTCATAAATTAAATTTACACATGAAATTAGGCCTAATGTTGGAGTTCTTTTCTGTCAATCTGTCTCTCCTAGTATCTAACCCACAATATCCTATCTGGCACAACTTTGTAATATGTTCTGAGGTAGCACAGGGTAAGTTTCTCATCCTATCTCTGTGAAGTGCTTTATCTTCAAAGATTTCTTGGTTACTTAAGAATAATTTTGACTTTGCAGATGTATTTTCTAATCAGCTTGATTCTAGTTGGATTTGGTTAAAATACACTTGATTTTAAATTACTTATGTGGAACTGACATTTTTATAACATTGACTTTTCTTATCTCTCAAAGATACAACATATATCCACCTACTCATTTCTTCTTTTTATTATTAAATATTTTACTTACTCATTTTGGATCTTATACATTTCTTGTTAGGTTTTATTACTGGATTATTCATATTCTTATTTATATTACACATGAAATATTTTCAATTACATTTTCCAACTGGTTCTTACAGATATGCAACAAATTTATTGGCTTTTATGTGTTTTTCTAACAGCAGCCTACCTCAGCAAACTTATTAGTTTTAAATTTTCAGAAATTCTCCACGATTTCTTTCCTGAAGATGAAAACCATATTTTCCATTAATAAGCATTTAATTTAACATATTGGATTTAAAGACAAAATTTTCAGAGTTGAAATTTAACTCTAGGTGTCAAACACAGGTACCCTTTATATTATTTCATATTAATGCTTAACATTGAGTATTTATCCTTCAAGTCTCCTTTCTTCCTTTTTTGCTTTTGCACAAATCAAACCATAACAGAAAAAAAAGTCCTCTAGTTTTGTGAAATTCCCCATTTTACCTACTGAGACCTATTCATTGAGGGCCACTCCAGTGAGTACTGCATAAGTGGCAGAATTGGATTAGCTGCTAGAATGATCACTAGAATTTCTAAGACACAAACAGCAATTACAGTGACTTAACTGTCTGTCTTTTACAAATTGTATAAACTGTGGCACCTTGGTTTATTCATTTCATTATTTCATGGAATGATTTGTGTAGTATTTTATAAGTGTGTCCATGCCATGCAAATACCATTTGTTTTCAGTTACATACTTTTAAAAAGCAGAAAATGATCACATTTATAATTGCATATAACAAAATGTAAAGTAGCTAGAGGTAATTATGAAACTTGCTGAGAATAACAGACAATGAAAACAAAACCTCAAAAGTGATTCAGCATTGTAAAAGATTCAGAAGTGGTAAAAAGAAAAAAAAATAAATGAGGAAAAATGATGACAGAGAAATAAAATAGTTAAACAGCTACTATTGGTATTTTAACATGTTTCACTAAATACATATCCTAACTTAACTCTAAAACATACACATTCAACCAAGAAGACCATACTACTGACTATTCTTTCCAGAAGGAGATGACTGACATCTACACAGAATCAATTAGTTGGTTGACATCATGAAATCACTAAGGAGCAGATGTTGAATCTATACCGAGTTTACCACTAGTTCATGAACTATACTTTATATGTGTTATTCTCTTTAGATTTCATCTAGGAAGATAAACACAAAATCTCCCACTGGCAATATTTCATAAGGCCACTGAGTCTGGTACAACATCTCTAAGTATTAACCAATACACACATGCATTCAGTCACATAACTTGTAGAACATTTTCTATGAACACATGCAAGGAGTACTTGTGATATACATTATCAGAAAAAAATCCCCCAAAACCATTGTGAAACAATTCCTGATATAAGCAACTACCTTGCTTGTATTAACTCAATATATTAACATATTTTGAGTAAAGTAAGTCAAATACACAGAAGCCTAGTGTATGATTCTATTAATGTTGAATTCTTAAAAAACTAATCCATAGAAAAAGAGATAGTGGTTTTGGGGACTGGGGACAGGAATCGGAGAAAGAATCTTTTTGGATGGATGAAGGGTGCTGCCAATTTTCTCCTCTTAACTGAGGAAAGGATTGGGGACTTCCTTTTGAAAAGTCAAGAATTAATGTCCCATGTATATTAATGTTTCAGCAGTATGGTCAGAGAATAGCGGGAAATTCAGCTACTAACATAAACAGTCTAGCAGATTATAATCGTCTGTCCAGATGCACAAAGGAGATACATGAATTCCTCATAGACTCTGTGCCGACATGGACTCATACGGTGAGTCATTTTTTTTTCTTTTTAGCAATGGACATAATATTGTAATGAGAAGAAACTTTTGCATTTCAGATATCAGCTTGCAGACTACCCCTTTCATTTCAGCTTTCTTCATTTTTATAGCAAACTCTGCTGCACCATTAATGGTAATGGCTTTTTGCACTCCTCATTATGAGATCCTTACATTAATTCAAGGATCTCAATGCTTGCCTTGAACAATGTCAAATGTAACAATGAAACATGAGCAAGACTCATTTAAAAAAATCCACATGAATCTCATTTAAAAATACATAATTTGTTTTACCTTGAAGTTCTGATCATCTTCATAATATAAACATAGCTATTATGCATAATGATTCCTATGATATGATCCATATTCCCACTCATTTAATATTTACCTATTTGTCAGGAAACAGCTCCTGTAAGAAGAAAAAGCTAAAAGCAGTTCTTTCTTTTAGGGTAACTTACTTTGAAATAATAAAGCGGAACATTCAGGGATGCAATGGACTTGGTCAGCATATCAAAGCAGGTCCCAAAGAAGGAGTGCAAAGTGGAGAGTGCTCAACTCAGTGTGCATGGAAGAAAGGTAAAAGGCTAGTTTTGGCACAGAATGCTATTGTGGATTAAATCTTAATTTAGGGCTCATTTCTTTTTTTTTGGGGGGGCTCATTTCTTAATTCAGCAATTTCATAAATTACTTCACAAGTTTCCTGTGCATACTGAAATGACAAGCAAGGTTTCCTCTGTATTTAGAGAGAAAACCAACTGTACCTCTCAAATGCTTAAGGGGTTCTGTGATGCAGCCATAGCCCACCACTCCTAGAAAGTTAACCTCTAGATTGACCAAAAGTATTTCCAGTACACATGTTCTGGTTGAAATATTCACTCTGAGTCATGGAATTAAAAACCCCAAAGGTTCTACTTAGAGCTAAATATCCCTGCAGAATCCCCAGGAATTCAAATTCCCAGAGAAGCCCTACAAGTCAATAGTGAAACGGAACTGATTTAATACAGTGCAGTTTTGGCCTAGTACCTACTTCCCTCTGGCAACAGCTTCTGAGAAATATCCCTGCTGAGTAACTGAGTTACCTGCTGTGCCTACCTGTTCCCCTGCTGCCTAGCACAGGCCAGTGGTCTCCCAGGAACAGAAAGGAGAGCACCGCAGCATTTGTTGGCTTCAGCTGCAGTGACAGTCATTATGTTAAGCACCTCAGAAAACCTGCATTGCTTGATTTGTTCAGATGGGAAATTAAAGTTGTAGGAATTTGAAGAACCTGTCCAATATCATCCCGCCCAACTGTGGGCAGAGAAGGTATTTGAAGCCAAGCCTCCTCGGATCTTTCCATCTTCTTCCTTCTCCACACAGTAAGAGCTTTCCAAGACTCCTCTCTGGATTTGTGCAGTGTGTCTTGTCAGAGTTCATCATGTTCAGCCGCTTTATACATTTTTCCCAAAGTCACTCATTAGGCAGAAAGCACACATTTTTTTTTTTTTTTTCATGCTGAGTTTCCCTCTTGCTTAATTCAGCTAAATTTCAGGTTTATTACCCCATGGCATAACAAGCATGTCATTCTGGGCATCAGGACTCCTCGATCCCAGTAACCACTCTATTCTGAATACACTGTTCAGCCTTGTATTGGGCAACAGATCAATCACAGTGTTCAATAGTGAAGGGTAAGGGCCTGATGATCTGATCTTGAAAGCTAGAGATATAATATTCTATAATTTCATTACGCCTTTGAATAAACATTTCAAGGGCAAGCATTTTGATCATGTTACTAGGTTATTAGATTTGCATTTGTACTCAGGGAAACATCTATTATGCTCATAGTGGTGTTGTCTATAACTTACATTATTAGGACACTAACCAAATATATCTAACTTGATTTGGCTAAAATGTAGCATATTGCTAAGTCCAAACTAACCCTTAAATGCCTTTTAATTGGTTGATTTGCTGAAAGCTAGTGTAATATCTTTTTCTGATGCAGGATGGGAAAAGCAATGAAGGTGATAATTGGAAGACTGGGGGCACTTGAGACCGAAAGCTGTGGGTCAGAAGAACCTGCCAAGAGGCAGCAACAGTGGCCTCTTGGGCTATATCCTTCCTCTTATGAAAAAGGAGTAAAACCCTGGGGCCTATTGTAAGGATGCAGTAAGATGATTTCTCCTTATTAACAGGGTATGGAGTGACCTCAAAACTTCATTAATGTGACTCCTAGATACCTATTTGTAAAACACTGTAGATGGCCCTTACCCTACCCAGTTTAGGAAACACTTGCAGCCTCAATACAACACATGCTAAAGTAACACACAGACTGCTTCTTCAACAGACCCTCTGCCTGAGTTCTTTGGCCCCTGCTACCTCACATCACAGTAAGAACCTTCTGGGTCTTCGATGCTACTACTTGTGAGGCTGGACAAAGTAGAGATCTATCAGCCACAGCATGGGGCAGGCAGCAGTGATAATGTACTTACATGGCTTTTGCCAGGTCACTGGTGAGTCCACAATACATTAAAGGCCTGTGACATACAGAAATTGTCCCTCATTCTAGTGAGCCGTCAGAAAAGTGAATGACCTTTCAGACTTTTACAGAAATATGAGGCATTGTTTAGCTGTTGACTTGAGATAGAACACTAGCAGTATTTATAAGACAAAGGCCTGGGTAAGGAATAAAATCTTTTTTTTTTTTTTTTTTTAAGGAAGAAAAGACAGTGAGAATACAATCGTCTAAAGATGAACCTTGTGAGCAAGAGGGTTGAAGATGTTTCCTACATCTCCCAGACTACCACCTTCCCTGTAAAGATTTCCATCAGGGTTTAGAGACTTTACTTGAGCCTATGTATGCTTGTGAATGTGGCAGCAGGTGGGAATGTTTCCTTAGGAGCCAGTCACAACTACTCTGCAACAACTGGGCACAGATCATAAACCAGTGGCATCAGGATATGAAAGTATCTTACCTTGGGAATATTTATCTCCATCCTCTCATCATGTAGGGAGCTAGCACCGGCTTTGGCTTAGCAAAGCTCTCCATGGGCACAGCTGACCAGGCCTAATCAGGGATCATCTCACTGCCTCGGGTCTGACCACTCCAAGAAGTATGTGGCTTCAGCAGTGCTGAAGTTCTCACCACCAAGGAGTGTTATACTTTCTGGGGGCTTTTCTAAGACATCAGGATGCTTTCGTCTGCCTCCTTGGTACCTAACCTGCATGGCCTACGAGGCTGGGAAGACAATCATCTTCCCTTAGCCTGACAGGGTCAAGACTCATTTCAGAGTCCCTTGGAGACCTATGGCACATTTCAAGTGACTGCCGGGCTCCAGAAAGTCGCTCCTGAATATGTAAGGGCAGCTGTGAGACAAGTGTAGCCCCTTGGTAAAAGAGGTGATAGACCAAAGCCAAATTTGCTTTTCACTCTTGGAAACACTGGTCTTTCATGTCAGTTTGGGTTACTTAATCTTCTCAGGTCTGGAATGAGATTTCCCTGGTGTGACATCTACTGATAGTAATGGACAGTCTGCAACTTCTAGTGCCAAGAAATTAATGCTCCAATCTGCATAATCAAATCCCCAGGTAAACATCACCATTCCTTTCTCAGTACTTTCTGCCCCTTGCATTTTCAAACCTTCGTATTTGTCCAAAATTCATGAAAATGTAATGCTTAATAACAATTTCTACAAGAGGAAATTTAAAGTTTCTATGATAAACATTTACTGCATGAAATTTACCAAACTCAGAATGATCAGATTTTCTTATGTGTTTGAAATATGAAAAAAATTACAGCCTGAATAATCTATTCTACAAATTACAATTTCTGAATTTGCATAAGAACCAGATAGCCTCTTAACATAAATCAATTAATGTTGATTTATGTTGTGGGTTTGAAACTACTAGTGTTAAAATTAAAAAAAAAATCCTTAGGCACAGAGAACTTGTCATTTTTGGTCAACTTCTCAATTCAGCTTAAATAGATTTGTCTTTTGATAAAGAGCAAGAAAGAATTGTTTCTTGAAGGTCACATTGACAAGAGATTTCAACAAGTACAATGTTTCTCATGGGGTTTTGTTTTTCTACAGAGCTCACTAATTGGATAATATTGGAAGAGTTGGGAAGGAGAATCAACATGGAATCAGGATAAAAATCTTCATTACTTAATAGGCAGGACCAGGGATTAATGTAAATATGCCTCAGTAGTAAGATTAGCTCTGAACTCAGTAAACAGTTTGTTTTTTTAGATATTTGTTATCCTATTAAGTTCCTTTTCCTACTTCAACTTCCAGTTTAGCTGCCACCACTTCAAAGGCTTCACCGCGTTCTAATGTTTATCCTTCTTTCCTCTGATGGAAAATGTTTTGGTTTCATTACTATGCTGCTGCATAATTGCTTGTTCATATCGCCTCTCTCTCTTCTAATCCAACACTATGTCTTAAACATCTGTGTCCTCAGGAGCTCTCCAAGTACCAAGCACATAGGATGCACTCAGTGGATCATGATGTACTGTATGTTGGCTGTGCTAGGAGCATGGTTGTGAATCTTATTCCCAAGAGTTGTGAGCTTGCATTACACCATCCCTGGTGTGAAGAGAAAGCAGAGAAAGCCACACATATTGCAGCCAATTCTGGCCCACAGATGTTTTATGTTTTCCCTCAGTGTTATGAAACAGTTGAATCAGGTGTCAGCAAATGTTTAAAATTTGGGAAGGTGCACACAAAGCTCTCCATTTCTAGCCTCTTCAGTTCCAAAGCTATGGAGATGCCCAGACAGCAGTCCTGTGTGGCTCCAAAGGGCTAGAGTTGGCAGCAGAGCACGCAGTCTCCTTTATCTTCTACCTCACCTGCCTCCACTCCTGAATGCATCCACTCCATCATAAAGCATAACAGCTTCCACTGTTCCAGTGCAAGGACAGTTTATCTGGAATAAGCCATGCTTTCTTGAAAGCAATTAATATGTCTTAGGAGGACTATAGAACAGGAAATCAGGTGCCTTCCATGCAGTAACATGAAACTTAGCAGGGAAGTTACTTGAAAGAGAAAGATAAAAATCTTATAACCTTGAAACAATAATGGAAATACCATCCATCTTGCCAAAGACATATTATTCCCTAAAGCTATTGAGGACCAACCATTCCAAGATGATCTCACTGGCAAAAAGAATAGATAAGAAAGGGTAAAAATTAAAACAAAACTAGAGTGAACAAGAGCAACAATAGCAAGCAAAGCAAGATTTATAGAACTCATTAAATGGAGAAATAATTTCCATCAAGTATTTTGACATTGGCCAACACATTATGTGAAAGTCTGTCTTTTTGATCTTAGTAATCTCATACACTTGGAACTACTATCATTCCTGTCTTCTCTTCTGTCCCTTGCAGTCACTCCATGTGTGAAGCCTACCCTTCTCTAAGTTTTTTCTCCACATATTCACTTAATTGTTAATTCACCTACAATTTATTGAGGCTCACTTTTGTTCACATTATATATTGGGAAGTTTCAGAGGTCAACAGGTAAAGGCCCTGTTTCTAAGAAAATAAAGACCAAAGAAATGAAGTAGAGCAGAAATCACACCCTGGTTTCCTTCTAACAGGCCACATGCATATCCAACAATATTAATGATGAGCAAGTCACCGAGCACCATTTAGTCATAATGCTTGGGGCCAGCATGTGAAACAATACAACCCTCCATTGCTTTGGGAATAAAGAACAAATATATATAAGGAAAAAAGCAATCAAAGAAAGTTCATCTCTGGCTAGGGCTTAGTGGGCATGTGTAGGAGATTGAGGGAGGGGGGAAAGCCCTCTCCTTGTACCCTGAGAGCATTCCTCGAACACACAGAGGAGCACAAATGGAAGAAAGAGGGAGCTCCCCAGACCTTTGGGAAAGGGTTTCTTGAGTTGGCATTAATATTTTCCCTGGTGCATCCAGACTTCATGCTGAGAAATGGCTTCCTCCACTAGTGCTTTCCTGGCATCTCCCCAGCTTTGGGTCACTCTCCTTTCCCACCTGCTTCTGCAACATCCCTCATGTCTCCTACCCAACACTTTGATTTGCGGCTGATAAACCACTGGGCTCATAGGAAATCTAGCTCTCTGCTACCTCCCTGGCACTGACATACTCTCTGTGCTCACAGACATGGCAGGATTGGGGTAAGGTTGTGGTAGCATTGTGAACACAGAAATGATATATGTGGCAGTGACGTTTGACTGCTGTTAACTTGACTGATCTAGAGGATTAGTGGAGGACACTTGTAGGTGTGCCTTGGTGAGTCTCAGGGACTATACATGATCACGCCCCTTCTTGGCAGAGTACTGGTCCCTGATTCTCTGAAACCATCTTGCTCGACCACACAGTAATAATTGATACACTGTATCAACTTGAGTAGTTTAACAGTTTAACCAAGTTACCAAGCAAGGGGTCAGGGTGCTCACATTATAAACATCCTCATCCTGTGCAAGGGCAGGAGTCAGAGATAGTACGAGTGCTACACTTGCTGGAGAATGGGTAGTTTGCAAACAATACAAAGGAGTGACAGAGGCTTGTTTTCCCCTTTAGCGCTCTCTTTGCTTTTGCTGTTTTGGGTCCCTATGAGTAGCTGCTCTCTGTCATGCCACCCTGCCTTGGAGCCAGCTGAGAATACACTGAAATTTTCACAGACTATGAGTTAAGTAAACCCTTTCTTTCTTATTATTGTATGCCCTGGAACGGATAGAGACAATGTGTTATTTTTAATAATACAATTCTGCTATAAAACAGGATAAATTTGAGTCTTTTCTATGTAAATGGATGCAATTACAGAACATACTCTTAAGTGAACAAATCAGACCCACATGTGCAAACAGCATACTGTCTTCTTGGTGTGAGAACCTCAAAGAGAATAATGGAAACTGAAGGGTACAACTGATACTGGGAAAAGGGAATGAAATCATTCAAGAAGAGAGTTACTGAGTTGAGGAGAAAGACAAAAGAAGGAGTAGAGGAATGATATTTATCTATGTATGTAAGCTGGACAGTTTGGACAACTGTATTGTACATTTCTGCTGGTCTATGGAAAGGAGCAGATAATGCTTGTTTTTTCTCTTTTTTAAATTATTTGCACTTTTTCTCTTCTTAATTTCTTATACATTTCTTTCTTTCTTTCTTTTTTTTTTTTTTTTTCATTTTTTCCCCTAATTTTGCATGCATATATCTGGTAGTAAGAATAACTGGTTGGAAGACAACACCATGTATTACAACAAATATTATGAAATTCATATTACTTTGTTAAGTGAAATTGTGTATCATTTGTAATTTGTTTTAATTCTAATTTGTACTCTCCTTAAAACAATAAATAAATTTTGAATGCTCTGCATTTTGTCTCAACAAAGTGGTAAAATTAACCAATACACACACACACACACACACACACACACACACACACACACACATCTCCCACAATGGCCTTTGCCCTGAAGTGCACTGACCATGGACCAAAGCCTTTAGAACTGTATGCCAAATTAAACCACTCTAGAAGTTGTGGGTATTTGAGTATGGGGCCTAGAAACAAACAAACTGACAAATACAGAAATTTTAGTCACAGATGTATGAGGTATAATTGTATAAGGTATATAGAATTATAGAAATAGGACCATTTCTGTAATTGCCCCTTACCATGTGGCTTAGAAGCCTTTGGAACTAGCTTGTGGGGGGCTTTTGGAGAAGCTGGAGAGGACCTGGAATGCTATAGGTAGAACTTAATGAGTGACTTTGGCTGGAGTACAAAGGACCAGAATGCTGACTGGAATGGAAAGATTAAAGGCCAGGCTCAAGGGGTTTCATTTGGAAAGTCTTCATTGGCAGTTAGATGAAAGGCTATGTATGTTATACTTTTATTTTGTACTGTTGTGTGTATCATATTTTGCCCATGTCCTCTTACTTTGTTGGAGACTAAGATTAAGACCACTGGACTAATGGTTTTGGCAAAGCAAATTCAAAGGCAACAAAGTTTAGGCTCTGGGTTTTGGTCCTGAGCTTTTAGCTAGGTATATATTTAGAACTAAGGATGAAAAGCAGAGCAGATAAGTTTAAAACTCTTACATTTTGGCTTTACATTGGTACAAAGGAGATATGGCTGCTAAAGAGATTAGTGCAGTGGTTCTCAACCTTTCTAATGGTGTGGCCCTGCAATACAGTTCCTCATGTTGCGGTGACCCCAAACCAAAAAATAATTTTGGTGGCTACTTCAAAACTGTAATTCCAAATAAATAACATTTTCCGATGGCTTTAGGTGACCCCTGTGTTTTGGTCATTCAAGCCCCACTGGGGTTGTGACCCACAGGTTGAGAACTGCTGGATTAGTGCTATGTAAAAAAGAATACTTTTAACAGGGGTAAGCAGAAATTTCAAAGGCATATTAGAGATCAGCAAGACTACATATTACAGGCTCAAGGGTACAAACTATAAATTTTTCACTTGAAAAGAAATTCCCTAGGTTGTCCGCCCATGAAGAGTCTCTTACAAAATTATTTTCTCAAAATTTCACTCTCCTGGGCCAGTGAGATGGCTCAGTGGTCTAAAACACCTACTTAGGCAAGCTTAGGCAACTGTAGGGACCACAGTTTGATCCCTGGAACCACATGCTGCACCAGCCCCACCCTCAGGGCAGTCTGAGCCATAAAAAAGGATCACTCTCCTCCACTATCTAAGAATACAGAAACCAATAAAGATATTGTGAAGGGGGCCAGATACTGCTTGAAAAGGCAGAGAACCCTGGTGCTGTCCATGCAACACTGATTTTACTGGAAGGCAGAATGTAAGAGTTGAGAGGTCAGGAAGGATTCCTCCCAGATTTGATAGGAAGGTCTGGTAAGTTAGTAAGGAGACCCTGCAAAGGTGAGAGGGCAGTGTGGGAAATTGGGAGAATGAAGCCCAAGGTGCAGGGAGAATGCGAGCAAGTCTGGAGATGCCAGAAATGTAGTCGATCTGCCAAGAAAAGCTATAGCTCAAGAAAGAAAAAGCCTGAGAGAAAAAGAAATGATGTGGGTGCCTACCAACAAGGTCACAGGAGCCACCTATGCTTTCTGGAATGCACTTCTGAGTATCATGTGTCCTACATGCCAAGATAGAGCTAAAGGACCTAATGTTTACTCTGCTGCATTTTGGCCTTATTTTTATTTTTTTAATTTTTTTTTTCCCTACTCCAATTTCACACTTTTAGAATGGGAATGTTTAATTTGTGCTATTCTGTAACTTAGTTTTGCTTTAAAAAATAGAGGCTCATAGCTAAGAGTTTGTCTAGAGTCTTAGAAAAAAATTAACTTGGACTTTCAAAAAATGCAGTAATTGTTGAGACTTTAGATAAGGGATTAGTATATTTTCAGTTCTATGCTGGTTAGTTGTATCATGGTAGATGGAATTATAACCTTAAGTATTTTAGGCATTGGGTATGGTTTAAAGAGATACATTTGGAAAAAAAAAAGAGATACATTTGGACATCAAGTTGATGTGGGGCAGAATATGACAGTTAAGGCTGACTGTGTCAACTTGGTTGGTTCAAGGATTTCCCAAGGAACTGGTAGAATATATATCTGCGTGTCTGAGGGTTATTGTGTCAGAAATTTGGGGATTATGTTTGGATCCTTGCCTCTTCACTTCCGGGATTTTCCCCCTTTCTGCTTTCTCACAGTCATGCAGTAAGAAGCTCTGCTTTGACTCATCACAATGTTCCTGTGTTGGAGCCTTTGGGCCATGGACTGAACCATCCCCCTAGAGCCTGGAGACTGAACCACTTGGGAGGACATGTGCTCACCTTCACTTCTTCTCTACATTGTAGGTGTTATGTATCAAGTCCCAACAATCAGAAAGTTGATTAATGAGACATACAAAGTGGAGCAGCTGAAAGAAAGAAAATCTGACTAATGCTTTGTGGAGTGCAAGTATTTCTGCTTGGCTATAGCAAATAATTTGTGTTGGGAAACAAAGAAAATAAAGTCAGAGTTGAGTCTATAGAAGGCTTTGGATATAACATGACTTCTTGCTATGACTCTGAAGTTCTTTTCTTATTTGACCCCAAATTAACATGTCAAGCCTTGCCCTGCAGGAATCACGCGATCTTTCAAAGTGTCTCTTACCTCTCAAAGGGGCCATTTCTTATACTTCTGACAAGTTCATATCATTTTCAGTGCTGAGTGGCGTGACAGATGCCATACTCCATGCTCTCCATATGTTTTCAGGCCTGACCGATACCCATAATAAAGCCACCAAGTGCTCTGCTGACACAAGATGGCAGGCTCACTGCTGGTGGAAAGTCTACCATCTGGGTCCTGGTGTTATTTACCATTCCTACAGCATGTACATGCTGCTCCTGATGTCCTGAGGGTTGCCATAAATTAGATATCAGGTTTTCAGGGCAGAGCTGCTGGTACCTCCATAGCTGGCACAGGAATAGCCAAGGGACACAGCTGATCAATTTCAGAAATTAGAAAACAAATTTATGTCACAGCAGGAAGTCAATCAGATACCCTGTATTTGTGTGCATTTTCTTGCCTCTTTTCCTGAATCCTTAGGTTGTAACTCAAGAGTGGCCCTGGTGGCTAGAAATCAGAAGTTTCCAGTGCACAAGCTCAAGAACCACAGAACCACCTTGCCACACCCTTCTCAATTCTACCCTCTCATATGGTTTCATTCTTACCACACTGCTCTCTCAATGACCTCTGCTTCTTTTCACCTTATGTTGACTTCATGCCATTGAAAAATGTATAACATGTCTAACATTTTCTAATTTCTCTGAGTGAGAAAACATTTTGGAAAAGGTGCCTCTGCTTTGACTGTCCAGTTACATTTCCAGTTCCAGGAAGTTTGTGTGGTGTTTACTGCACATAGGCAACCACCAAGAAGGCACAGCATAAATGCTCAGAAATCCATGCTTATCAGAATAAAATAATTTAAAACATATGAATTAGGCATTTGTGTGCAAGAGACTGACACAAAATTGCACAGAAAAAAGCATGAATTTTCACTAAGAAGATTAAAGTCTTATTGGAGCTAGAATTTTCTTCCTCAAAATTAAATTCCAGCAAAACATGTAATGGAGTTGTAAGCCATCAACAAATAAAGACTGATGGCACATTACAAAGAGCGACAACATCTGTGGGAGGAGGAAAGCAACACTCGGTGTAGATCTTGTCTGTAAAAGAGTTTCTACTGAGTTGAAATGAAAAGTTAGCAAGTTACTCTGATTGCATTTGATGATTTTCACTGACATGAGAGGCTAGGATTTCCTAATTCCACCCAGGATCATGGACTGTATAGGTGCATGAAAAAGATCCTGGGTCTAACATGAACACCAGCAAAAGAAGAGTTTAGTGAGCATCCGCATGACCTTGGAAAGCCCTGAGAGGTAACAGCAGTAGGCTAACAGCAGAGGGTAACTGTAAAGAAGTAAGTGTTTGGTACCAACTTACACTTATAAATACATTTACATTCTGGAAATGAAAGTTTAGAAAAAGAAGAAGAAAACAGAGGAAGAACTAGAATTTAGGAATTTGCAGCGATTTATGCCTTCCTTTTACATTTGATATAATATAAAAGCAAATAACTAGCACAAAATACCATGGCAGTACAATAAGATGTGGCAGCACATATTTGCATCTTGGTTCTAAACTGTCAGACATCTTACTATATATGTGCATAACTGCACTACAGCGTTTTCTTTCCATCTTGGCCCATGCTTACGGGAAGTAGGACCCTTTTAAATTTCAGCTCAGAAAGGAAACAACTGTTAAAGTTGGAAATACCAGAATAACAATCTATCAAGATAGTAGCATAGGTGTCCAAACGCAAAAAAGGCAAAGGCAGAAAACAGCAGAGGGAACAACCTTCTATGGCACAAGCCAAGCACCTTTCAGAAGGCTGTAAGTGCAGGTAGTGGTTGTACTGCAGAAGCCTTGTAACCAAGCTGATCACAGTTTGTCAAAATGTTAGAGCCATTAGCCAAAAAAAAAAAAAAGGTCATTCTTTATACCATGCTCCTTGCATAAGGAGCACTGTGTGGAAGTGGGAGAGTGGGGAGGAGAACAGATGTAATGATGCTAGACTTTTGGGTTTCATTCATACTTTGCCAATACTGAATGTGTGACTTAGCCTGTATCCCTACTTACAAAATGAGTGCAGTGGTTGATCCTGTTTCATATGGCTGCAGGAGATCAAATCAGAAGGTGCAGGAAGTGTTGTAGGGCTGCATCTATCACCCAGTCAGTGCTGTGCATGTGTCCAGCAAGGTTTCAGTTAGGGTCAAGGGTGCTTCTTTCCCTTCTGATTTTATTACTAGAGCTTCCCATTGAAATCATTAAAGGGATAGTTTGCATGCAGAATTCCTCCACATTTAATATAGTCTACAGGTTCCCACAATCTTATTACTGTTAGGGATCTATATTTAAATTAATTACATTATTTTTTAGCTGCTTGCACTTCTACAAGCTTTAGAAACACTTTTAGAGTGACACTTTTCATTTTGCATACAGTTCATTGATCTCTATAGTATGTCTAACATGGCATTATTAATTTTTAAAATCACAGAATTACCATTTTAAGCATTACTCACATAAGCAAACTGAGTTATAAGCATGCTTCATCCCTGCTAAGCCCTGAACCCAATTGGTAGAACAAATGAGTACACTTAGAGGCATTTTCTGATTGCCAACATTTATGAAGTTGAGGGTGTTGTACAGTATAATCTATGAGTGGAAATGGTAAGCATTGGTTACACTGGTGAACTAGGTTTGGATAAGATTGGTTAAAGACCCCAATCCCTGTATGAATGCTACCTTAGGGTTTTATTTGCTGTGCTGGTTTCTAGATACCATTGAGTTATAGGATGCTACAGCACAGGTTCTCTTATGTCCTAAGTCCTCACTAACCTTGAAGGGCTAGGGCCAAAATATTAGCTATCCTTGTAGCCCTTCTTTTTCTCTAATTTTTGGTCTATAAACTTACATTCTTAACTTTCCAGAAGAGGAGTTCAGTGATACTATTACTCTATAATATAGGTACTTGAGCTTAACATCACTGTCTTTCTGAATATCAAACATCTTATAGCAAAACACACAAAAGTTATGTTTTGTTATACAGGTCATACTTAAACTTGCCTTTAACCACCAAGCAGAAAAGTTTAACCACAAGGAATAAAACAGAAAGCTATATTAGAATGTTGAGCTGTAAAAGACTTAAATCAACAGCTTCGAACATTGCCAGGTGTACCAATAACCCACTGCGATTATCGAACATTGGATTATGTGTATAGCTACTTTCTCTTAGTTCAATGAGAAGAAATTTGGTTGTACCAATATTGATTTGAAAAAATTATAACACCTACACCCTGGGCTCTGTATAACTAATAGGAGGACAACAATATGCATTGAATCAAATATTGAAATGTACTACTAATGTGTTTTGAAACTGTCACATTGTTATACATTGCTATTTTTTATTAAAAGTAATAAAAATGAGAATAAAACAAACATCTTAGATTTAACTTGGAATCAGTATTTTCCATCAATCATCATTGATATTCTAATAAATCCCTATAGAGTATGATAAAAAGTTATACATTTTTACACAGAAATTTAGAAATCTAAGGGTATACAAAATTATAACAGGTCAGTCCTATGGCATTTTTCCTTGTCTCTTACTCTCTTTTAACATCCCCTTTTTTTCTTGTAAAAGCCATTTACTTGAGAGAGAGTATAGCAACAATTGAAATTACATTAGAAACAACACACATCTAAAAGACCATAATGACAGGCATTCCAAGTGTACTTTTAGTGTTACACATTGCTATCCTCAGTGTGAAAAACCAGTTGGAGATTCTTAGGACCATTGTCTAATTCATCCTATGCATATAAGTGCATGATTTTTCTAGGTTTTTTGAGGATTTAGATCAAATTGCTAATTTTAGAGGAAAGTCTTTGATCTGATTTATCAACACCCATTTTCCCAGAGATACCATTTTAGAACCTAGAATCAATAGAAAGGTTTATGGCCAGGGAGATAGCTCTGTGGAATAAGTGCTTGCTTGGCAAGCACAAAGTCTTGAGTTTGATGCCTGGTATGCCCCCCACCCCATAAAAGGTTTATAGCCAATCTCAAGATTCTAATTTTTAAGGTAAGCCTCCTTCTCACTCCCATCAAGGATCTGGCTCCTTTTGTTCTTGCTTTTGACATGAAATTTCCTTAGGAAGCCTAGGCTGGTCCCATACTCCTAAGTTCAGACATTCTTTTGCCTCAGCCTCCCAGGGGCTGGAACTATAGTTGTAACCCAGTGTGCCAGCTCATTTGACCTTTATAAATAACTATAATCTATCAGTTAACCTGTAGAGATATCTTTTTGTTTCTCCAATTCATAGGTTTGCAAAGCGACATCTGTATAATCTCTTGTTTCTTATTTTGAGGTAGAAAGTCGACTGTTACAATTTAGTTTTTTAATGTGTTTAGTATGGGGTCTACAGGGTATCACTATGTAGTTCAGACTCGAAGTTATTCTCCTGTTTTTAACCTCCCAAGGCTAGGATTACAGGCGTGCACTACCATGCCCAAACTTAATTGCTATCTAAGCATGCATCAGAGGCAGGGCCAGTGTAGCAGGCCAAGAATTGAACCCCTGGGCCTTGCATCTGCGTAAGCAGGCACTTTAGTCTGCCGAGCTATTTGGCCAGGCCTTATAATTTAGTTTCTGTATGCTATTTACAATTTACCTACCAAAATTACAATGAGTTCAAACATAGTTCTATATATATCTGTCCCTCTTCAGGTGGCCCTTTAGATTGTAGGGACTCATTGGCTAGTATGTAGAAGATAACCACTATTCCAGTTTTATACAGCATAAAGAAATCCACAGCAATCTTCAGTGCAGAAAAAGAAGTCCATGAGCAGCAGCAACAGTGTGCATAGTATTTGGGTCAATGTGCAGAATGCGGATTCCATTGCCCTGGACTTCCATCCCCGTGGGGGCGGAGCCTGCACAGCTGTGGCGTGCTCCAGAGACCGTGTAAGATTGGAAAAATTGAGCAGATTGCACAAGAGCACCAAGGTCTCCTAGGTCTATGCAAACCAACAAAAATAATGCTCCCACTTCCAGAGCACTACACTTACTGTTTTCTCATTGTTCCATTCAACAAATAACTACTGAAATCTATAGCTGTGACGCAAGCTCAAAGTGGTTTTAGTTTCATGGCATATTTTTCTTTCTCAATTAAACCAAAGCAGTCACCTGAAAATGAAAATTTACATGTGGCATAATTAAGGAACCAGGTGAAAACCCTGGAACTTCTTTTCTGTGACCAGCAGGGCAGGCTGCAATTCTCAATCCATTCTCTTTCATCAAACTATTAACAACCTCTCTTTGATAAATACTATTTAAATTAGAATGGTTAATTCTAGGAAAAAGTATTCTGAGTGGAAGTTAAAGTCTGTTGACTCAAAATATGCAGTGGTAAATTCTGAGCTCTGTTGCTAGCATACACATCCCCTGCCTCTTGAACATGGATTTGAGAAATATGTAACAGCCAAAGGAAAAGCTTAAATATCTATAGCACATGTGTTTACTATGCAAATAAACTATCATGATTCATAAACGGGGAGTGCAGCTCCTCAAGCATTGTTTCAGAAAGGGCTTAAGTTAAAGCAAGCAAAAACAGAAAAAACTCATAAACATATAACAGCTGTTAAAAGTAATTTTAATATTGGATCTTGATTATGAGATTGCACCAGAAACAAGACTTTTTATAAACCAAGATCCCCTAAGACAAACATTTATTGTGTTTGGGGCCAGGAAACAGAATAGAGATAAATGACTTCCTCCTTTCCCCTACCATGAATTTTGAGTTATAAATTATGAATTATACTCCAACAGATAAAGCAGAAAGGAAATTAATTTAAGAGATGAGATCTAGTTTGTAATTCAGAGAGCTGTTCTATTTTAATTTGGGGGGCAAATTACATTTTGATGCTCAGTTTTACCAAACATCTTTCTTTCTCTGAAATGAATTGCAATTTCCCATTATATCTCTGAGGTGTCCTAAGATGTTTTTGCTAACATTCAGAGGGTAAATTGAAACACAGTCCCAGCCATTTGGAAAAATACTGTCTAGTAGAGCTTTCTACGATGATGGAAATACTTTGCTTTTGTACTGTTCAATACAGGAACTGCTGGCCACATGAAGCTTCTGAATATTCATAATGTAACTAGTTGGTTCAAGAAGTTAGTTTTAATTTAATGAAAAATTTGAAAATAAAAACTTGAAGAGCCTTACCCTGCTCATGCTCTTGTGCTGGACAGTAAGGCCTAGATGATCAGAGGTTGGAGGACCTTGCTGTCAGCCTGTTAGACCAAGCAGCTGTGGGTTACATTTTGTATGCTGATCCTGCCCCCTAAAACCTCAGTGAACCCTTTGACAGCTTAGCCCTGAAAGCTCTGAGCAAAGCTGTTGAGATCTTGTATGAGCAAATGTACATGTAAATGGGATCAAAAAGATGTGAAATGGTAAAGTTCAGCCCTACAGCTCCCTCTACCAATTTCTGGGCTTCCCTGGTGTGACACTGTTCTCTAGTGTTTTGTCAGGGACAGCTTCAAAATCATGCTAATGGCTTGGCTTTCTACAGCTTCCCATGTTATGTAGGCAAATTAAGAAAGAGCACAGCATGATCATTCTAGACAAAGAGAGTCTGTAAAAACACTAACACAGAGTCCAGGAACTCTGCACAGAGACAGACATGACAGAAACATATACTTTGGTTGTGTATGTCAGACACTAGAGACTGTGAAGTAAAATGTGTGTGTGTTTTGGCATTATATAGAACTACTTGGTTACTTATCATAGAACTCACAGCTACTAATATTGGTCCCCAAAACAATTATTTCCTAACTCTGCTCCTGGCTTCCACTTACTCTAGTGAAGAGTACCCTCTGGCTGTTCTTTTACCTGTGCGTTCTTTTTTAGCATTGCTTTACCTGTATGTAACTTTAAGAAGGTGAAGAATTTAGGAGACATTCAATTTTAATGACATCTCTTGAGATGGGAAAGAATTAGAACTTTGATACCATATGCTTAGTTCCTAGAGGTGTGGGCAGCGTTTGAATTTAAGTTATTTCCTGTCAACAGCATTTTTATCATCAGAGATTGTTCTCCCCATAAACATACCTGGAGGAGCAGATCAGAAGTCGGTCTGACTCGCTGTTGAAATAGGATGCTTAGTGTTCGGTTCTGTTGTTCCAAATCAAACACTCTTGTTTTCAGCTTTACACATTCCTCCCTTAGATCCTATAGCAAACACATTGAAAGGGAAAAACATCTATAACTAAAAGACATCCCTACTTATTTTAATGATATTTTGTATGCATTTCAAATACATTAGTAAAAGTAATAAATCACAAACATTTTTTTCCATAGATCATTGTCTGATGGAATTATTATGTGCAGGGAAGACCAATTTAAAAAAAGCACCTTGAAATCAGAAATGCATTAATGTAGCATGCTATTTTTGAAGATGGTAAATCTTAGTGATATAAAGTCAATTTAAGTTTCTACCTATATATTTTGCTTCTTCACTGTCTTCATAAAAGAAATCATAAAGTATGAACCACAAGGACAACAATGTTTTTGCAATGAATAGAGATTTGATGAACTAAAGAAATGATCACTTTTGATAGAGTCTTTTGATTTCATTTGTGGAAATGAGTTGAGATTCTTGGCACTATGGCTAATAGAGTCAGCGATGCATTTAGTATGAAAGAGGTAAATGAAGTGAAGGGTTTTAAAAGGCCACTTCTAATTCACTCGGCCTTTGAGCCAGTGGATTTCTGTATCTTCTGGGGTGTTTTGGTCTCTATACCAGGGAACAAGTATAGACTCCCAGCTCAGCAGCATTTTGCAGCACTGTTTTGCTGCATTAAGGCTGACACTTGAGGATGGGAGCCTCTCTTTTGAATGATTTGGCCACAGGACAGACCTTTCTCCAGAATTGATTTCTTGGAAGTCCAAGTAACCACTTTCCATCTCACGACAAAGACTGTGTGGTATGTGAACATCTCTGTCCTCTTTGTTCCAGTAGAATAAGACCTCAACTAAAGGGTCCACAGAAGCTGACTCTTTGATACATTTCTAAAATTTTGTCTTTGACTATTTTTTAAGGTCCTAAAAATATAATTCTTCTCTCACAGCACAGGAAACAGATCTGCTTGCTGTTTGTGAAAGCTCTGTGTTTCTGCTAGCCTCTCTCCTCTGCCACCACCATTGTCCTTTCTTACCCCTGATTCTTACAGACCACATTTGGCCAAAGCACTGAAGCCTAATTTAAACTTTATTCCCTCTATTCCATCTTCGTTGGCATCCTCCAAAAAATTTGCCCCCTTCCCCCAACTCCATTGATCCTCTATGCCTCCTCCACAAAGTTTAGCATTGCCTACTTGGTATGGATTTTATTATTTGCCCCTTAGACTTAATTTTCAACAATATGTCATGTCCTTCCACAGACTGGCAGAAAAAGATTTCAACATAAGCAAACACAAAAACATGGAGCTCTTATATTCTTTTCATTCCATCACCTGGCACAGTACCACACACAGGAGGAACTTCACATAGATTGACAGTTATTTAGCTAGAGAGGATGATGACAAATTGTATTCTGTAGCAACTGTCAACCTGAAAAGTTTCCATCTCTCAACACTTTTATGAAGTGTGTATTCTGACATGGGGCACCTGTAGGCTTCAGTTAAGGCATGTAAGAGCTAAGGAGAGCATGAACAATAGTTCTGATACCATGCATGTAACAGTAGTCACAAAGGCAATTGGGTTTGTACCATAATATCATGGCAAACGCCTGTGAAGCTACAAAGGTCTAGCTGGTAGGGTTCTGGTGAGCATATACCACTATATCCTGTAGGTAATATTCATTCCACTTAAAGGGGGCAAAGACACAAGTCACAGCATTGTTCATTACAAGTCTATACCTTCCTTACTTCTTTTAGTTACATGGGAGATGTTCATGCATAGGATGTTGGCCACTGCTTTGTGGCCTGCAGTGTAGGCCAGAGCCAAAAAAGGTCGTGTTCCAAGTGAGTCTCCTGGGACCAAGACCCAGAGGGGTTGAAGCAGGAGTGTACCCTTATTCTTACTCATCTGGCAAAGACTGTAGAGGTGTACTCCTTACACAAATTAAAAGGGTAAATTTGCTTTCTTTAAAATTCAGTCTCTGCCTTTGTCCCATTTATGCTAACTTTTGCTCTTAGCATGTCAATAACACTCTGTTTCCAAACACTAATTGTTTTTACTACTACTAATTAAGTAATTAATAAAACTTGACTGAGAGGTAGATAACAGTACCAATTGGTTGGGAAAACACATTCTTATCTGTGGGTAAAGGACATGGAAATAGAAACATACAGGGCTGGATTTGTGAGGTAAGCAAGACCTAAAATTAACAGCATTCACAATTTTAAGGAGTAAAACTTTAGAGTTCTTCAAATGGTTAATATAATAAAATGAAGAGGCCAGGGAGATAGCTCCACAGCACAAGTGCCTGCCTGGCAAGTGCAAGGTTGTGAGTTCAAACCCTGGTCCCGCAAAAATAATAATAATAATAATAATAATAATAATAATAATAATAATAATAAATAATAATAATAAAATGAAACGGAAAAAAATCCATGATCAGTATTATTAGGCATGGTAAAAGCTCATGAGTGGGAACATCACACGTCAACTCTGAGAGCTATTAGTTAATCACCATGGAACCAGCTAGTTGGTCTGAAAACTTGTAGACAGTCCACAACTACCTATATTGTTTTTTAATGATCTACCATGTTCACTCAAGTGGTGGAGAGTCACTGAAGCCTAATATTTTCCATCCCATATGTGCTCAGGTGTCCACACAGACACAATTAGAGTAGACTCAGTGAGAAGAACAACTCTGACTACAGGTACATTGGCTGGAAGGAGGTAGCAGCTGGCTGTCTTTGCTTCATCTGTGCTACTAGTAGGAACTCACCAACATAAGGAGCAGATGTGATACCTGGGCTAGGTATCAGAGAAAGTATCCTGACTGTGAGTTGCAGGGACCAGACCTAGACTAGCCTTCCCCGTAAAGCTGTAGACATGAAATAATTTTCTTATTTAGATGCCATGGTCTGAGATCATGGCTTGAGGGGGAGGCTGGATCATCCATTTTCTCTCATGACCATTTATTTTCTTAGACTCCCTACCTATGTCTTGGGCCTCAAGAAATGGACCTAACTGAAAATACATGGCTGTCTTCTCCTATAAGAAGGGAAGATAATGTTTAATTTTTCCATGGTGAAATAATGTCAAAGATCAGACCACTTTAAAGAAAGTACAATGGGATTTGGCTTTAGAAAAGTCACCAGATCCATTATCCTTGCAATGTACAAGTCTCTATGAAACTGGAAACAGATGCTAATGTAACACTACAGAAAGTAAAGTATATGGAGCTAGGTGATATTCTGACCTAAAAGGGCCCCCATCGACCTTTCTCATCTCAAATCATAATCTCCCAAGAGGTGGTGTCTTAGTTACTTTTTACTCATTGCTGGGACAAATACCCAACACTCAAAATGAAGGAAAGAAAGGTTTATTTAGCTCATAGTTCATGGAGGTTTCAGTCTATATTCAGCTGGCCCAAGGCAGAGTGGAACAAGGCAGAGAGCATCCACTTCATGGAGGCAGAACAGCAACAACATGGTAACAGAGGCAGCCAACCAAACAGAGCAGCAGAGAAACAGCTTCAGTTTGTCTCTCTATCTCTCTTTATGTTACATTCAGGCTCTCTGCCTCCGCTTATCCACCTTAGGCTACACTCATAATCCCAGAAGTACTTAAAACACATAATCCAGGGATCATGGATCAACTTCTGGATCAGTACTAAATCACATAATCCCAATGACTTATGAGTCAAGTCTCAATCTGTAGAAGTCACCACCCATGACTGCATCAGGCTTTGGGGGGCCAACTAGACATAAACCACAACAGGTGGCATAAATTTGAATCCAGGTTAAATTACCCATGGGCTGAAGAAGATTTTGGGCCCACTGCTATATAAGTTATTTCATGTTTGTGAAAAGCAAAACCAGTAATCTGCTCTAAGACTGAAGTCAATTTAAGACAATGCTGATTGGTTCAAAGCAGGACACATGCTGACATTACTACTAGGGTCCCACTGAAAACTATTTAAATCTGACTTTGCCATCTGAAAATATTATAATAGTATATTTAATTTAGAGGCCGTGTCTATTATGGGGATATAGCAGACTAGAGACAGAAGACCTGTGTTCTCATCTTTCTACCCACATGACCTTGATGAAGTGCATTTTTCTAAAGAGACCTCAGCTTCCTTATTTGTAAATTGAGGCAACATGTGGTTTTTTTTTTCAAGCTAGCAAATATTTCACTTGGTTCATATAGAGTGAGTTCGTTGTCAGATGACAATGATGTTGTTCCCTGAAACTTAATGGCTGCTACACTCTCCAGCCTCTCGTAGTCACATCTCCAGCAGAGTTTTAAACAGATTGTCCCTATTTCAAAGCATGCTGAGACTTTCTGGCAGGTGCAAGGATTCAGGTTTGATTCCTGGTACCACATGCTGTTCTGGCTCTGCACTGAGCCAGCCACTGAAACCAGGCATGGTGGTACATGCCAGTAATCCCAGCAATGGGGAGGCTGGGACAATAGGATCACTATGAGTGCAAGCTGAATAGTGAGCCTCTGTATCAAACACACAAAGAAAATATTTTTTAAAAAGAAAAAAACCCCACCATTTTTTGGAAAGACTCGTCCCTTTTTAGTCTAACCAAAGGCCTCAACATCAGATGCCTAAAAGGTACTCAGAGGGACACACACTTCTGACTGCCTCAGAGTCCTGAGGAAGCAGTCAGTCCTGAGAGAGATGGATACTGCAATTTGTATCCTGAAGGTCTCCAGATTTTAAAGCATTTGTAATCTGAGCAATGGATGAACAGTTTCTGAGATTATATCGAATTGAACCTTTACCCAAACTAGCTGACAATCTCAGGATTATGTATTTATAAAAGTTCCTAGCTTATGTGAAAGTCTAGGGTTCCAAATAAGATTAATATTGGGAAACTGACTACACAGCTACAGTTTTCTTGCAAGCATATCAGAACCTGAATGCTCCTGCTGGCAAAGGCCAGCAAGGTTTCTGAACATTTGAAAAAGTCCTTTGGCTGTCACGGTCTATCTTCTAGTTCTGCAAGCATCACTAACTGCTGGGTTTTGATTCCTATGATTTCCATTGAATCCCTTTCTGCTGCACAGATCTGTAGTGGAGAAAACCTGTAAGTGATGGAGCAAGATTTCAGAAGAAGAGTGGGGATGGGAGCAAAAGTGTGTGTGGGCTTCGCTTCTTCCTAGAAAGGGAAAAACTGGGAAAACAATTTTGTTTCTATTTTACAGGGCTCAAACAGGAATAAAATCACTGAGTGCATTTTAAGTGCTCAACGGTAGGGAGTGACTGCTTATCAATGCCCAGCAAATGTAAACAGAGCCCCTTCAGGAACAAGAGTTTATACATTGTATAGAAGTGGACCCACATGGTCCAATCGCCTCTCCTATAAAGAAGATGTATAGGAGTTTGGAATTCCTTCAAGCTACAAGATTGTTGTGTTTTTATCCAAATGATTATACTGCTAGATTCTATCCTACATTGGCTCAATTCCTTCTTGGTGATGGGAAAAAAAGCCATAAAAACCTCTGGTTACTGTCCTACCATGGAAGTAAGGCCAGACACGTTGACTTGGAGGAAAACTAACTGCAGGAAACATGTTTTTGTTCCAAGTTTGGTGCCAAAGCCAAAAGCACTGAAGACACTAGGAAAGTGACATTTTCACAAGATAATAGCATTGATGATGATGAAGTATCAAAAATAGGAGCTTTGCCTGAATTATTGATTTTGCTGGTATTTGTAGAGGTGAGCCTATGACTTAGAGATTGAAATGAAAGCGACCTGGCTTTTACATGGTCACTTTCACATTACTGATTGAAAGGAGCACAATTAAATCTTTTAATTAAATCCAGAAGCTTTGGCCATAAATTAAATTTCTTGAGCAGGACAATATATATTCACATAATAAGAAGTGACAACTGTCTGGAAACAAATTTGCTTTTTCTCAACCAGCATGGTTAGACTCTTACTTCAGGATGCCAGGCTGGGCTAATCCATAACATGCCATGAAAATGGTTTTGTGCTGCCTACCGAAGAGGTAAAGGCATGACAGATTGCCTCTGTGTCAAAAGAAATGATACATTTCTAAGCTGAAAGGTTTACTTGAAATATCACATCAAGAACTTCTGCTTATACACGACTTGGATAAATCACCTAACATTTTAGCTTTTACTCCATGTCTCCCTCTTTATAATTAGTTATTTCATCTGCATTCAGGTACATTCTATTTTCTATATTTGGCTCTCAATTAAAAATAAAAGTTTTGTCTTCTTTCAGCCACTTTCCAGTCCCTATAAACACCAGGAGACACTTTTCTGGCAGAATGTGATCCTTTTGGAAGCTCCGAATACTGGCAGAATCTTTCTGAACCTTCTCGTGTCCCTGGGGTGTGTTGTCTCATAGTAGCATGTCTGTCTGTCTTACTGCTTAACTGTACCAAAGTAGGTTTACCTGTTTACTAGCTATTGCTTGGGGTGGCACAGCTATATTTTTGTGGCTGACCTGATGAGTACTGTTTTCTTTTTTATTGAACCACGTGGCTTCTCTGGTGCTCTCCAAAGACAGAATTAAAGACACAGGAGTGAGAAACATTTCATCAGGTGCAGATAGAGCTGTTACTAGCTTTCTTCCTTGCTTAGTTTTATAACAAAATAAGCACACTTCCCAACAGGAAGAAAATATTTGAGAAATTAAAGCCTTTGAAAGAGAAAAAAGCATTCAAATATGGTATGGTAGAAGTTGTGATTACTTAATAACACTTTATTTCCACTTCTTTTATTATGACAAATAGTTTTCAGCTGGGCTCATATTTAGAGGAAAGACTTCTTTACCAGCTTCCGCAGGTGGGGCTGAGCAATCTTGAAGGAGTCACAAGTAAGGACTTAGGAGTCCTCCTTAAAAGGCAGCTAGCATATGCTCTTTGCTCTAATTGGTTTCTTTAGCTTTCTTTGGTTGTTGTTGCTGGTGTTTTGTTTTCTTTTCCCCTGTTAGAATGTGGGTAAGATGACTGCAGTAAGAGCAGCTCACCAAGACTATTAGAAAACCCTGGAGAAGCCAGGGACCCTACGGACTTATAGCTACCACGTCTGCCTTGTACGGACTGCCTGCAAATTTCTACCAAGAAGGCTGTAACATCTTAGAGTACTTAAGTTATCACTGTTTTGCCTCTCTATTAAAGTGGAACCTCAGTCTAACCTACATAAGTGTACGTAAATCTCTTTATTTATGCATTGTTAGCACAAAACCTGCAGTAGCTAAGATTATTTATAGAAAGAGACATGACATTTTGACAGAAGTAATAGGAAAGAGGTCTAGAAAAATTTTACCACGATATCTGTACAGTATATATTAAAATAATTGTAAGTATTTCCATGAGAAACAGTCAAGCACTGATAAAATTCTTTTCAAATAAAAAATTCAAGATGGTGCAAAATTTGCTCTTGTTAGTTACAGCTTCCTGAACATTCCACATGATCTGAGATTTCCTTTTGGAGAAGAAGTCTCCACTTTACAGAAAGAGAAATTAGGAGAAACAGTAGTTCATCCTAAGAAGTACTTTTTTTTTTTTTTTTTTTTTTTTTTTAACAAAAGATAGGATACATTCAAGAAATTCACCGAGCTAGCCAAATGCAATCAACATGTGTTTACCCACTCTGCCCACTCTACCATGGTCTTACATTTTCCTCGGATAGGATAAGGGGGTAGAAAAAAAGGAGACGCAGAAATTTCATACATAGCATGTGCCATTTATTTGCTATTATCAAAAACTGAGTCCTAGAAAGTCAGGAGGCGCTAATTATCCTCTGTGTCCCTTTTCATGGAACCACAGCAATGTTGTGGGCTGGGAACTATTATTCCTACTTAATGTCAGAGAAATTAACACTTAGAGAAATTAAATCCTTTGCTTAACCTATAAAATCTCCTGCTGAGTTTTAGGCTCTTTTTAATGCTGTCCTTCAAGGGACACTCATTTCATATGCATCAGAAGAATCTACCAACATTTTAAAGTCCGTGTTCACTAAATAAAAATGACGGGTCTCTCACTCATTTGGGTACATGGAGAGCTTTCATTTTTAAAAGGCTTTCCATTACTTTACCTAGAGTCTAAACTTTACAGTTCTATTGGACCTTCATTTTGCTACCTCATACACCAAATAAAACATGTGCAGTTTTAGCCTAAGTGAGTAAATGGGAAAGTATTGCATCTATCAATCATAATTTTGCAGTTCGACAATGTGAGTTGTCGTCCATCCATATAAGTACTTTGAAAGGAATAAAGGTAAAAGGTGACCTACCTTTTGAGTGAGCAGAGCTTGAACAACTTGATTGGCTACCTTTAGAAAAAAACAAGGAAAGAGAGTTGGTATTTATACTAAGACTTTATACGCATAAAATCTAATTTAACAATAAATTTCACAGAGCTTTCCGTGGCTAATTAGCGCCTCATTCCATCCTTTCCTCTACTTCAAGAAAACCTCAGTCTTTTCACAATAAGCCTATCCTTGTAGGTAATGCTTCGCCATTTCCAAAGGTGTCCTTGTTGCTAATTAAGAGAGTTCGGCTGGAAAGATCATTCATACCTTGACTTTCACGTTTCCATACTAGGAAAAATAATATCCTTTCATATGTAAAGCACTCCAAGAAGGCTAAAAAATGACACAGTGCAAAACACGGTCCTAATTATCTGTACACAAGTTCTATACTTGGCTGATTTACAATGCCCTTTGCCTCTCCTTTCTATTTCTTCATAGTTATTTTACTGTTTAAAATTACTCGCAGTAAAGTGGAATGGTTGAGACCAAGCGCAGCGCAAGTTTCCTGTTTTCCTTGCTTCTGTCCTCTGTTTGCTTTATGCCATCCTCTGAGGCTGCCATCTGCAAAACAGTCTGGAAGCTGCTTACTGTAACACGCATTTTCCATTCCTTTCCCAGTAATCCATTTTTTTTGGGGGGGTGCTGAGTGCAACCAAGTCTATTTTGTAGTTTCCCATGTAGCTACTTGTCTTCATGCAATAAAGTTCCAGCTGATAAGATACAAGTGGGCTTTCTTGGGCTTGCTCAAGAAGTCTCTAAGAAGAAGAGGGCTTGGTTGCTACCCACTTCCTTTTCTCTCATGGGTCATTAAAGTGGTGGCTGGAGCTTCAGAAGCCACCTTCAAATCTAATATTGTGGATATTTAGGCAGGAGAATAGGATAAGACTGATTCTGATGATGCCACTGTGCTATACTATGTATCTGGGAACATTTGCAGAGGGAGAAAAATATCAACAAACTAATCAGCTTTCCCCAAATATACAACCAAAATTATTTTTTTCTTAATGTCTTAATAGCACTCTAGTTTTCTTTAGGCAGTAGGCAAGTTGGGACTCAGAGAAATCTGGGCTCTTCCTCAACCTAAGGTTGTGAATCTTGATTAATCTACACTGAACTTGCCATTCCTTTGCTTTGCAGGGATTGGATTAGGAGAGGGCATATGATGCTATTAAAATTAAAGGCCACCAATCCCAATAATGTGGAAATAATGACGTCTGGCTTTTCTCCAAGTAACTCTACATAGCTACTGTTCATATCTATGTATATATCCATGCATATTCTACATATAGTAGCACCTCAGTTCATGAGCACTTCTATTTAATAATAAGTCAGTTCATAAACAGAACTATTCAGCAAAATTTTGCTTCCATCTGAGAACTTTACATCAGGTACACGGACATCTTTTGTGGAGAAACACTAACTTGGCCATCTTTCCAGCATTGTGGAATGAACAAAGCTCATGAATTATATATACCATATATTTATAGATATAAAAGCAGCAAGAGAGAAACTTAAGCTTCATCCTCACCCAAAACCATGTGCCTACATGGTTGCTGTTCATAAAAACTGAAGTTGCTAGCTTTAGTCATGTTCTTCTCTTAGATTGAGACAGAATCTTTAAGTATGTTGACATAAAGTACTTCTTGCACTTTCTTCTTTCATTTATTCAATATAAAATTTCTACCAATCTATTTAGCAAGCAGAGTGACTGGGATTTAGTCATATCTGATAACTGGCTGTAGGCTAGTGATTTTAGTCACACCATTATAACATAACATGATATACGTGTTACCACTATGGTATTTCTCACTTTTTTTCCAAAATTGTGGGGCTTACGTTTTCTTTTTGTTTTGTGATCAACTTATTTTTGGTGGTGTGAAATTATCTGTGCTTATTTCTGTTTAGTATAGTAGAACAGATTATAGTAAGAATGTTTCCATGAGCTTAATTATTTCTTAGCTCAATGTTGACAAAATAGCACATCCTTAACAACAATTTGCTACCAATAAGTTTCACACAATTAAAACACAGGCTGTCATCAACTTTTGGTTAGAAGGCATTCACACCATGTGCAGTAAATGACTCGAACTAGATTATCCATCATTTATTAATTAAAAGGCAGATTTTTTTCCTCTTTTCCTTTGCCTTGCTTTTTAGTTTTGTTTACTTGGGATTTTCTTTTTTTCTTTATTTTTTATTACTTTTAATAAGAAATAACAATATGATAGTTTCAAAACACATTAGTAGTACATTTGCAATAATTGACACATTGCACATTGTTGTCCTCATAGTAGTTATACAGAGCACAGGGTGTAGACATGATAAATTTTCTAATCGATATTGGTAAGAAGAGAAAAAAAGAAAAATTCTTTTCTTTGAACAGAAAGGAAGTAGTTGTGCTCATAGTCCAATGTTCCATAATTGCAATGGGTTACCGGGGAAACTGGCAATTTTGGAGTCTGTTGATTTAAGCCTCTTACAGCTCATCATACTAATCTAGCTCTGTGTTTTATGCCTCATAATTAAGCTTTTCTGCTGTGTGATCAAGGGCAAGTTAAAGCAAGACCTGTATAACAAAACATTCATCTTTTGTGTCTTCCAAGGTCAAATCTCCTCAGGATTAACTTTGGAACCATGTACAGTGCTTTGTAGAACTGTGTCAGTGTCAGCCTTTGGGATGAGTCATGGTCATTGCTTGACCAGTTTGCTTTCTGTGAAAGCCTGAGAGAATTTTTTTCTCTGGGTGACTCTCCTTAGACACACTGTACTTCATTTATCCCTTTGCTCTGAGAAGAGGGAAATTTTTTGCCCATCAGAAACATTCTAAATTTGCCTCATGTTAAGTAAAAAAGAAAGGCCTTCCTTAAAGCTGATTACAGTTTTGGAGAAAAAAAACTGCATCCTTAGATATTTCTTCAATGAAGTTAAAGTTCAAGAAGTATACATAGAAGCTATCATATATAATAATAAACCCTTCTTCATTAAATGGTACTTTATTTTCTTTTAATTCTTTATTTTTATTGACCACAACAATGAAAACTGATTCAACCCAACAAACTTTTTTAAACATTTCATTCCAATTCATAAGTAGCAAAGAATTTAAAGTCAAACAATACATCATCTATTTTATTGCTGGATAATAAAACAGAAAAATTGAAGTATCCATGCAGGTTAAATCAGGAAAAATGCACCAAAGTTAATTCATACCATAAATAATTTACTTTTTATCTCAAACTTTGGATTTGATTTATGCTCTCATAAAACTGCCTAATATCAATATTTTCTTTTCTTCCTCCAAACTGGTAGCTCACTTAAGCCATTCTGTGTAACAGTGGTCACATAAAATAGCTCTATCCATGATTTAATAGGAGACATAGAGTAATATCCTAACTGTAACAGCCCACAGGAGGAAATGTACTATATCTTTGCAATCCAAGCGCTTGCCCTATAGGCCTGCAGACTCTATATCTGACATAGTTCCTTCGGGCATGTACTTTGGACAATTGTTTGCTCTACCTGAAAATTGAACAAAGATACACCAATATATTATTTCTTTACCTGCTGACATGGGGTTATCTTGCCCAGAAGGACTCACATCTTCTATTTTGAAGAGCAGGCAAAGTATACAAATGCTTTACTCATGGCTTTTATAAAGACCATTTTCTAGGTTTTGCTACTTTTTTTAATAGCCAAGCTTCCCAAATGCTTCAACAGAACAGTTGTTTGGAGCTTGTGCCTACAACCTCTAATAGACTCACAGGATGACACCTGGGATGGGCCCTGCCCATAATGTTCCAGCAATAAGCTGTAAGCATTTGGGTTGCAAATAGTTGCATTCCCGCTCACCAGCAGGGCCAGTTAATGAGAACAAATAACTTTCAGTGTTCCCTGCCAGCTTCCTCTCCAAAGAAAGGAAACATAGCAGCTGGGTTATGCCAGAGGGATATGAGACACACACAGAGCAAAGACGCTAGCCGCTAAGCCTCTGGCTTGTGTTCCACCATCCCCCAGTTTGCTGCAGACCTCTTGCTTTGCTCCTAGGAAGTGGAGCTGGGTAACAGGTGAGATAAGTCACCCAGAAGGATACCTACTAGTACTCTGCAGCCTTCTCAGTAAGGAGTAAGGACAAGCCAGCTCCTCTGACACTTGCTTGGTCTCCTGCCAATCCAGGACTTACTCAGGGCTTCCTTCTCAGGCTCTCAGGGCTGGAGTTGCCTGAAGCACTTCTCTGAAAGGGGATGGCAGAAAGAGGAGAAGCTGGGACTGCTGAATGGCCTGCTATTAGGTTGCAAAGTGTCCCTAAGGCTGAATAAGTGGTAACGTTAAGGGAAACAATCAGAGATGAGCCAGCCTTTCGTGCCATGTTGAGAAGACAGCCAGAATCTGCATAGGATGTAGGGTGTAAGGGGCAGGACGGAAGATGCAAGGTAGGATGTTTGGGGGTGTTGTGGTGGGTGTGAGAAACTTAAAAGGCCTCATGTTGTCTTCTTGTCTGCTTGCCTTGCCCTGGCGTACTTTTTTGTTGTTGTTGTTGTTGTTGTTTTGTCGTACCAGGGATTGAACTCAAGACCCTGCACTTGCCAGGCAAGCACTTATTCTACTGAGCTATCTCCCCGGCCCTTTGACATACTACTTCAACTTGCAAGGCACATGGTTTTAGCAAGGTAACTTAAAAATCTGCCTCTAAAACCATGCTTTCAAAAGGTGATTTGGAGGAATTATGATTCTGGGCTTGGTTTTCTGTACTGAGGCAGCTAGAGGAAAACTGAAAGAATACTGAAACAGAAGAACAAGACAGACTTGAACTCAAAGACTGACATTCATGAGACTGGAGAAGCAACCTGCCTTTGCTCACGTGTAAAAGATGGGAACTTTCCGTCTCTCAAGTTGTGACAAATGCGTGAGATGACAGGAATAAGGAGAGAAGCTGCTGGAGGCTGGAGCTGACATAAATGCTAAGTGTGAAGCAGAGGGGAATGTAATTCCTTTCCAGGTAGGCAGTCAGAAAGGAACAGTTTAAAAGTAGGAGGCCTTAATTGTGAAGGACCACATATGCACACATTTAAATCCTGGAAAGTAAAATTAAATGAATAATAAACACAAGGACCTAAACACAAGCCCCCAAACACCTCAGGTGCGGTGGTCTGTGATCATGTTTAAAATCAAGTCTTCCTAATCCAAAGCCCACACGATCTTCTTTAAACTAGTTTTCTGTGGGTCTACAATTTTCATTCCAACTGATTCAGCCTTTTGATTATCTTCGGGGTTGGGCATAATAAATGACTGCTCATCTCTGAGGAGATAATTGAAGAAATTACTCTAAATATGTATGTGGAATTTCAGGGAAACTAATTCGGAAATTAATTTCCTGCTGCTAGGGTTCATTCCTTCATTTAAAGTAATTTAACAAGTATGCACTAAACACCTAGTGTGGGCCCCAAATCAGGCTGGATCAGGAGGAAGTAATGGCGAGAAGAATGGAGGTGTCACCTTCCGGGGGCCGAGCACAGACGAGGAGGAGGGGCTCATCTGTTGGTGATGCAGGCACGAGGGGCATGACAAGGCCAGAAGGGGACTTTTCCCAACCGTATCAGTACAGGTGTCAATTTTAAAGACCGCACAGGACCCAGAGTGGGGGATACCCTGAGAACATTCCACAGTCCAGTGAAGTACATGACACATAGGTCAGAGAGACGTCTGACTGTTCTTAATCAGCTACCCCTGTCTTCAGCCTTTGTCTAAGAGAAATCCTGGTGTTTTTTTTTTTTTGCTTCTGTCTCGAAACTACATTCAGGCGTCTCCTTTTCTAGGGCTCTCAGGCTGAAAGTGCAGGGGCTGGAGACGAACTCGACAGCAACAATCTTGTTGACTCACAGGCCTTGGGCCAGTCTGCTGATCAGAAAGCAAGTGGCCTCTCTGCGTCTGTGTGCAGAAATCCCACATCTAGTGTCTGTGGACACTGCCTCTCTCCCTATGAAGGGTCTCAGAACATGAACTTTTTTCAGTCAGTATACATCTGTCTGATGGACAGGAGTGCTGGAAACACACTTTAGAAATACCAGCCAAGGCCTGTATTTTGGTTGTTCATCTGTATTAACTCATACATAATGAAAGCCTTTCTTGTGGATTTGTCTCTTTCTGTTGCTACACCCAAGTCTGTCCCACATTATCAACCCCCCACCCCTTTGGCATACTTTGTAAAAAATTCTCCCTGCAGCAAAGCAATCTAAGGGCCTCACTGGAGTATTTCTGCACCTTGGTGAATACTGTAATAAAAAATTCAAATGCCCAAGGTCCACCCCAGAGCTGAATCACATCAGAGTCTCTAGGGCCAGATCTCGGCAGCAGCATTTTAAAAGCTCCTAGGCAAGTTTTTCTCACATTCACCCACTGTGACCCTCCGTCCTTCTCACTTGTAGTAGTCCGAGAGTACTAGTGAACTCCCAGTGGTGAGAGAGGCTAACACCCAGTAAAAGCTTACAGTACACCATGGACTCCATCTATATGCCATGCGCTGGCTCAAGGAGGTGGTATTTACTTATTTTATATGTGCTATTAGACTTCTCTACATGGGAATAGTTGGTGAAAAGGAATTGTGGCCAAGGCAATACTGTGAATGAACAGTAATTCGCTGCTCACCAGTAGACTGCCTGTCAAACAGTTAGAGTGAAAAACTAGATTCGGATGTGAAAACATCCAAATTCTTAAGCTAAGGGAACAATGAGAGTAAACCATGGTTTTGTCCTTGTAGCAGCCAAAAAGGACCCACAAGGAGACAGGAGCAGTGAAGGTGATGGGGAAGTGCGCATATGCACTGACGTATGTGTGCATGTGTGTGTGTGTGTGTGTGTGTGTACTCGCATGCTTACCAAGCCAGGCATGTGTGGGCATATGTATCTGTTCATCTGGGTTTGCTTACTGCTGGATAAACACACTCTTTCTGTAGAAAAGGAACAGGGAATTTCAGACTCCCAGGTGTTCTTCCCAAACTCCCAGCATGTTCTCTGTTTCCCCCAGAAAAGAACCATCAGTCCAGTAGGGAATAAGGAACACTTTAGATTTACATGTTATCCACCTGAGTGTGCTTTATGAGGCCTACTATCAGGGAGATAACTTACACGAGGCCTTACCTTGTTAGTTTGTCTAATTAGTATAAAAAGCCTTGAAAAGAATTTCCAGTTGGCATTATTACTGCGTTGAACGACCCCTTTGAGAGCATTCTCCTACAAGGCATGGAAATGGATTGTCTGCTTCATGCAATTAGTTACAGAACAACTGGCATGTGTAATCAGGGGCAGGGTGAATGAATACAAAACATGCACACTGCTCAGGGGGGCTTTTTATTTAAAAAAAAAAAACTCCTTGGCAACTTTTAATTTTGTGATTATGAACGGAGGGACTTTCCTTCTCAAAATTCTACTGTCACTGGAGAGTATATAGTGTGATTCTGTGGGTGGAAAGATGCTTTGGCTGATGCAGTCTGTCAAAACTTGCTCAATGTAGGTACAGTGAACACATAGAAAACATTGTCTAGGGTCTACAAGGAAATGATGTGAGCCCCTACATAGGAAGGAAGGGCACAAACAAAAGCATTGTGACAAATAAGACGTTTCTGTGGAATTCTGAATGTAGATAAAAGTCTCAGTGGAAATTTCTATGCTGGAGAGTAAAGGGAAAATTTGATGATCAGTACATGAAATCTAAGGGTATTAATTGTTCCTTTGAATCTTCCTGAACTGTTGGGCATGGTGATATGCATCTGGAATATCAGCACTTGGGTGGCTGAGGCAGGGGGATTACTGGGTGCTCTAGGCCAGCCTGGGTCATATACTGACTTCAAGGGCAGTCTGAACTACATTGTGAGAGCCTGTATCTGTCAGTCATTCAGTTAGGCAGACAGGCAGTCAGGCACTCAGTCAATCTACTCATCCTCTGCCTTGGATCTAACTTGTGTTTCTTGCCCTAAACTTTTTTGAACTGAGAACCTGGAGGCACATAAGATGGCTTCTGAGTTTACTGAGACTTTATGTCCCCTTTATGTCAATGAACTCTCTGTGATTCTTTTAATTTTGGACAGTGTAAATATTACTGTGCTCTGTTTAAAGTCCTGGCAAGGCAGAGGATCATCACCTCTATTTTGCCTAGGTAGTCAATACATATGGCTCAAAAACACTAAATAATTAAAATACTCAACATTAAACCATTCAGTGCATTTTCCTACCACTAGGAAATGAATCCCAAGTGGCTTATGCTGTAGGATGGGACAGCAGGCACAATAAGCACCCATATCAGCTGCAGAGGTTGCTGACACATGGATTTCTGGGTCACCCCATCACTGACTCTGAATATTTGGGGTGGGTCAGAGACTCTGCATCCATTGCAAGGTCCTGGAAGAGGAGGCTAACAAAGTTGGGTTGAAATTATATTTTAAGAGGTACTGGCATAAGCAAGCTTCAAGCATGACCAGCACTTAAGGACAGAGCTAACTTCAGTCTGAAGAGATCAAAGTGGTACATGGCCAGGCATGGTGGTGCATGCCTGTAACCTCAGCACTTAGGAGGCTGAGGCAGGAGGATGCCTGCATGTTTGAGAGTGGCTTGGACTGAAAAGTGAGCTCAAGACCAGCCTAAATTGGAGGCAAGACCTTGTCTCAAAAAGCCAGAAAGAATGAAAGAAAGAGAGAGAGGAGGGAGAAAGAGAGAGAGAGAGAGAGAGAGAGAGAGAGAGAGAGAGAGAGAGAGAGAGAGAGAGAGAGAGAGAGAGTTATACAGAGGCAATACAGTGTCACAGCTGGATTTGAGCCTATATTGTCAAAGGCCCAACTCACCAATTTCTGGGACAGCAGGTGGGATAAGAGGGAAATAGAAAGGTCCCAAAATATCAAGAGGAATTTATTAGAGGAGGATATTCTAATTATGGGTTGCAAGAAAAGACTGAGGATGAGTTGGTAGTTCCACTGATAAAGTAGCAGAAACAAGGTTAAACACAGTTTTTTCTTGTTTTTCTCAAAAATATATATCAACCATAGATAAAAGGTCTCAAACTGCATCTTCTAGAATACATCTTAGCATGTGGAGCAGATACCTGAAGAAGTTACCACAATGAAGTGATAGCTCCGACCATGACAAGGCCCAGAGAAGTGCTCAGGGAGGTGAACAGCCAGTCCTAGCGGGAAGACAGAGTGTGGCTCACCAGCAGGATGTGAGGCAGTGTAAGGGGAACGGCAGAGAGACAACGAGAGCTCAGTGCACCTGGACCTTTCCTTGATCTTCTAGAAACGCTGCAGTGGTCACCACCTTTGCACTCGTCTCTCCACTATCATCAAATGATATCTACTGAGTTCACTCATGCGTGTGGCCCTGTCTTATTCCACTTCATTCAAACTTTCTTGCCAGCTTCCTCTTCCCTTTGTCACTCATGCTCAGTCTCCTGATTCTCCCCGATCAGGCTGCCGACAGTCCCATCATGCCAGCCCACTCTCTCGTGGATTTTCTTTCCCAGCAATGGCATCCAGTTGCAGCTACAGTGTGCCCTGATCCAACATAGCTGTTCTCATTCACAGCCAGGATCACCCAGTGCGTGGAAAAAAAATCAATGGTACAACAATGCATGTGTCAGTTATGTCCCAGGAATACAAAGCAATCACCCAAAGGAAGTTTACTGGTGCCTGTATGAGGACGCAGGGAAGAGTAAAGGGAGGAAAGAGTTGACAAGAAGAAAAAGACAGACAGACAGACAGACAGACAGACAGACAGACAGACAGACAGACAAGACACTCTAAGCTTCCCTCTCAATGCCACAGGATCAGAGCTTTCCTTTAAAGAAGAAAATGCTAATGTTCTGTGGAGGCTGATAATATCAATGTGCTAAGATCTGATTAAAAGAATTTTAACTAGTCTGGCTCCCTATTATGGCTGTTTCCATTCGCCTTACCTCATCAAGACATCTCTCATACTGTTCTCTTTGATTTTCATTTTCCAAAGCCAATGCTGAATTCTCTGCCTGCAGTAAGATACAAAAATAAGACAAATAAATCAATGAAATGTTGTATTATGTGACAACTTACTCAATACACTTACTAAATATATCTCCTCAGGATCCAAAATAATCTTTTAGAAGTACCCTTGACAGGTCTGTTCTAAGTACTATTATAAATATCTCAGGGACGACTTCTGTCTTATCAAATTGCTCACAAAAATACACGACAATTTTAAGAAATGCAAAACTTGATATTCTGAACAGGTAGAAAATCAAATCATCAGTTGATGTGAGAGCATGCTGAAGAAAGATTACAATGTTTATTTCATTCTATGAAAATGTAAATGTGAAAAATGCCTTAATTCGATTCATTAAGACCTGTCCGATCCTCACAGCCCAGTATCCAGGCAAAGTCGCTAAAACATAATCCCAAATGTAAATAGAACATGCTAGTTGGATGTTAATCAATAACTTTTAAAGATAAGTCAACAGTGAGAAAGGCAAGACGGGAACTGTTCTCCTTGAAGCAGCCCTTCCCCCAGCCTTCTAATCACTGCTCCATGCTCCTCAGAGCCCTACAACTATGTGAATGTTGAACATAGTTATAGGAGAATATGTGTAATAGAAAGGAGGGAAAAAAGTAATCACTGAGTATGTTTTAGATTTTAGAAGGGATGTGAAATGTTATCCCCTGTCACCTCTGAAGTGTACAAGTCAACTCACTCAGATACGTGACAGAGCCTCCACATATCCCTTGCCTCAGGCAAATGTTGCTCTATCTACCTCCTCACTGCAACCCTCCTTGACATCTGGAAGTGGTGCTCTAAACTAGTGCATAGACACTGTGGTATGCTTCTAGATTATTCATGCAGCGTTGTGCCTTCATTAGTTTTCTTCATCAATTTAAAATAAACTTTTAACTTGGAATTAGTTTTAAGCTTACAGGTAATTTGCAAGAATAATATAACAACTCCTACATATCTTGCTTCACATTCTCTAATCACTAACATTTTGCTACAGCTGGTATGTCATTCTTTTTTCATTTTCTTTCTATACCTGGAAAGGAGGTGGTAGACATCACAGCCTGTACCCTGAATACTACCATATGCATATCTGAGTAACAAAGACATTTTCTTACACAACCATGGCCTGGTTTTCTACTTCAGGTAATGGAGAATGAATATAGTGTGACAGTTTGATCTGCACCCTTCTTATAGTTTCATCACTTGCACCAATAATGTCCTTCAATAGTAAACTTCTGTAGTCTACAATCACCCCATCCACAACCACGAAGTACCCTGAATTCTCGCTGTCATTCATCCAATTTCCTCCAGTCTGGAACAATTCCTATGTTTCTTATGCCCTTTTCCTCTTTCCCATCCTAGGAGAGGGTGGCTTTGTGGCCTTCAATTTGGGTTTGTCTGAAGCTGCCTCATGAATGTCTGGTTGGCATAGCACAGACTTGATGCTGGATCTTTCTCAATTCATCATGAGACACCATGATGACCACCTGCCCCATTACTGGATACATGAACTTTCATCACAAGCTTAAAATAGACTGCCAAAGTTCTCCACAAAAATTATTACCTTTCCTTTTATAATTGAGAGGTAATTTTGGGTGAGATATTTTGAGATCATGAAAATATCCCACTGCTCATGAGAGTTTCACCTATCTATATTAGCAATTGGTGATTTTTACCTAGATCTAGGGTGATTTCATCTGCAAATGGTGATTTGTAACAACATTCTATGTACAGCATTTCCCATAATCTGTGGCACATACATTTTGAATCCCTACTGAGTCACTATCAAAAATAATACCTAATGCTACATACAGTACTGTATGATATACTGATGTTTGGTCAGTGACAAATTGCCTGTATGATGATATTCCCATAAGATCATATAACCTGCTATAATTGTAGCTGTCCTAGTCTGTATATGTATATTCTACATTTGCACAACAATGGAATTGCTTAATGGCACACTTGTCACATTGTGCCCCTATTACTAAGTCACAGAATACTATATACTATGTTTTATTCTTGTGTTTATGTACCTACAATAAATTTTAATTGGTGAATTAGGCACACTACAAGATGCATAACAACATTAAAACAAAACAATCATAATGCAGTATAATAATATTGTCAGCATTAATATTCTTGTACTTCAGGTCATTATTAAATGAAATGAAGGCTACTTCACCAAAACCACTGTGACAGTCCAACAGTGGTTTGTCAACCAAGACAGTTGCCAAGTGACTAATGGGCAGGTAGCATATACAGCATGGATACAATGGACCAAGGAATGATTCATATCCCAAACAGCATGGCACATTATTTCATTGTTCCTCAGCATGGTGCACAATTTAAAGTTTAGTGATTGTTTATGTCTGGAACTTTCTATTTAATATTTTAATGCCACAGTCTGTGCTGGGTAATTAAAGTCATGGAAAGCAAAACCATGGATAACAGGTAACTAACTATTGAGCATTTGTAAATACACTGTAGCAGAAGAAAGTATGTTTTCTGTTTAATAGTATACATACATAGATTCTTACATTAGTCAAATCATTCCTACTGATTTTGATGTTTTAATTGTCCCAGCTTTCAACATGTAAGCTACTTTATGCTGGTATCTGTATCATTTTGGCGTAGTGCTATCAATGTAAAAACTCATTTTTGACACAAGTAAATGTTCCAAAGCCCATCTCATATTTTCTTTGCAACATTCCCACCATTTGTGCAAGATATCTGCCTTCCTTATTTGGGAAATGGTATCTGAAATCACAAGCTGAGTATTTTGCCTCATGTAGTTGCTGCTAAGAAGCCACCGCTAATTCTCCCCATCAGTGGAAGGGTTTTTTTTTTTTTTTTTTTTTTTTTACTTTCTGCCCACTCATGAAGCTCTGCAGAATCCTTTCCCACTTGCCTTCCCTTTTTCAACCTTCACTTTTCTTTTCATGTAGTCAGAACTAGGTCTCTCCACATCATCCTAAGTACAGGTTTTTTTAATCCCACAAGTACATACAAAATTGTTACACTGGAATTTTAGAAAGTAAAAATAATAATAGGAGTACTTCAGTATTTTTTTTCTTTAAGAGGATGGTGTGCAATATAAACTCTGCATCTGGAAGTTACTAGGTGAGTTATCCATTTCTACTTGTAATGTGGTTGTGCTATTCACCTCAAATGGAGCTCACTTCATTTAGGTTGGATAGTGTTCAAATTTAATTTGCTCTCTTCTTGATTTCCCTTTACTGCTTTGAGTACGAGAAACAATAGCAAGTTTCAGAGAATCAAACCTACACAAAAGGTTCATACAAAGTGGGCTACCCCTGCTCCCCTAGCATGTTCCTATCAGACTCTTACAGGTTACTTAGTAGCGTTCGTTATCCTCTTTTTTTGTCTCAATCTGTAACTTTCTAGTAAAAATCAGTTCCTCTGACTCCCTCTCATAATTACTTATGCAGCAAACCACTTTTCCTCTTTCTCTTTCTCCTCCTTGTTTCAGTTGTATTCTTTCAACCTTATCAGAGAATACTGGGCTCATATAGGATGACTCCACCCTCGTCCTACTGCTGACTTTTCCAGTTGAATAGATGATGACCGGGAAAGGCTGGTCTTGCATATTCTTATTTCTATAGAATTTTGAAGTTTCATTTCTTCCAGTCACAACCACATCTCCAGCTGTACTTCCTCTTGTCTCATTCTCCCCATGTGCATTACCTTTCTGAGCCAACCGCCCAGGTGTGCACAGAGCCCTACGAACAGCGAGCGTGGGGCGCAGGTGAGCAGGGCCAATGTCACGGCATGGCATCCTCTGACCCTGGCTTCTTTCCTTCTGCGCTTTGCTCCTTTCCACATCCAGTTGCAATTCCAGGGCACAAGAGCTTGCAACACTAGTTCTGGGGTCATCAATGTTTTATCTTCTACTTATGGTAATTTCAAATTTGAGTGTTCTCTGATTTTATAATAATAAAGCATGAGTTAATATGTGGTTTTATTTGCGTTTTCTTTGGCAGAAGCATGAAAAATCTTGGCCATGCTTTATTGACAATAAAACTTGTGAGCAGTGATGGAATCAGGATGGCAGAAAGAAACTGAGGGAAATACCTGGAAAAAATCCATGTGAGGCCCTCCTGCCACCGTGACCTAGGGCAGACTCTCTCCACCTAGTCACAGTTCCATGCTCAGGACTGATGTTTTGTTCCTCTCTTGCTCTTCAGCTCTTGTGCCCTGGAATTGCAACTGGATGTGGAAAGGAGCAAAGCGCAGAAGGAAAGAAGCCAGGGTCAGAGGATGCCATGCCATGACATTTGCCCTGCTCACCTGCTCCCCATGCTGGCTGTTTGTAGGGCTCTGTGCACACCTGGGCGGTTGGCTCAGAAAGGTAATGCACATGGGGAGAATGAGACAAGAGGAAGTACAGCTGGAGATGTGGTTGTGACTGGAAGAGGAGAAACTCCAGTGGGCCTGTCTTCCATTTCAGCAGCCCCTGTAACATTCCTACCCCATTCCTTCAGTCCTCAGCAGGGCAGACTCATGTCAGACCATCTAACTTTTTGCACTCAAATTGGTCTTCTGTTTAGATCTTTTAAACACTGTGTATCCTTACGCTGTTCCTCTTCTTCATTTCTTATCCACACAAGATTGAAAACTTTTTTCTTTTTCTTTGTTCTGAATTGATGTCTCTTCCTTCAAGGACTGCTTCTGGCCTATCACGTTGAACTTCCTCCACCCTGAAGCTGTATGCCTGCTCAGCTGCTCCCAGCCCAGGTAGGAGGGCAGATTGGGAGCTCCAGGGCCAACTGCTGCAGCATGCTGCACAACGCCAGCGTGTGCAGCCTCCAATGACTATTTAACCTTGCTGAGCTCACAGGTCTTTGGTTAATAGATGAAGGGGACAAACTAGATAACCTATAGAGTAAGGTGTAGGTTGCTGCTAAATTTAGAGTTCTTCAATTATTGCTTTCTTTGGAGAAATGTGGCTTAGTGGAATCAGCTGGTGCCAGTGGACTAACTGCACAAAGGATGGTGGAAAGAGATAGCTGAGAAGAAGGCAACACCAGTTTATGCGCTTTCACTTTAAATGTCTTGGAAAAGTGTGCACAGAAATAAAGCTGAAAATAAAAATTTATAGGAGACATCTCTATCTCACTCCTACCCCCATCACATTGCAATAACACAACGATCGATCCATTCAGATAATTACCCTCATTACATCGTTTACATTACTTGCCTCTCGTTTACTGCTCTGACAATCTATTATAGGCAAGCAAATTAAATACCTAACTGGTGCTGGTGAACACACAATAGGCACATTTATGGCTACTGTGTTCAGTTACAGAGACCAATTTAATTGATGTAATCCAACACATCCTGGGAGACTTGCAGATATTAACAATTATGCCAGGGAAGTTGAAATAATCTTGAACTCATGATTTTCTTTAATCCATTTGCATTTATTAGAGATTTAGGAGTAACCTGCTTTCAACAGAAGACAACAGGGGGGAAAAAGCCGGAAAAATCTCTTAATTAAACGTGATTTAACAAAACACTGAGCACTTACATGGCAGGGATAGAAAAGAATGAGGCAGAGAAGGAAGGGAAAGAGAAGATGTACATGGCTGAGACAGCAATTATAACACGTGACCTTTTCCATTTCAAGTAAGTGTTATTAAATCTGTATACTCACAGGGTATAATTAGAGCATTCCAGTACATGTAAAAGTGAATTTCTGTGTTCAGTTTTGTCTCTCACAACAATCAAAACCTTCTGTGCGACTTAGTCCCTGACTTAGATTTCCTGCTCCGTGTGGTTTCTCCAAGACTCCAAATCATAGTGATCTAAATATATTTCTCATTTCATCTCTGAAATCCTTAGAGGTCGTATAAAATAAAAAAGCATCATAGAATAAGCCCCAATTTATTTTAGTTTGCTGTGGAAAAGGTTTTGAATTAATTCATACTTACAAGGACCTATGTTTCTTAGTGCCCTTACTATGTAAATAAATACACCAGTCAAGGCTTAAAAGTGACTGAATGTGCTGGTGTTTCTAAAATACTATTGTGCATTAATTTTCCCAATGCTAATTATTTAAAAATAGTTTACAGTATAAATTTGCATAATATATCTTGAACCACAGACGAAAGGAAGAATAATTCTGAACAGAAACTTCCCTCTATGCAAAATAACAGCTCCACCACAGGCTTCTACTTCTTAAAATCTGTCCCTACTAACCCAGCAAAACTTACATATCTGTTGTTCCACAGCACATACCCTTTCTTTAATCAAGCCCAGCTACTTTCACTGCACAAAATCTGCTTCTAAACAAGGACTCAACTCAATAAAAGCCTTCTTTGGAGTGGATGATAATCTAATAGCTTTGAACAAAATACCAAGCAAATGGCATTTTTCACTTGTTTGAGCTGTTAGAAGTGAATTATCCCACCAAGCCAGAATCCTAGGTCTAAATACTGTCAGACCATTATGAAAATAAATAATTTCAGACAGCAGCTAACATTCAGTGTAGAAAGTAAGCTCAACAATGACAAAAAACAAGAGTCATTTAGTCAGGTAGAAATGGGGCAGGGGCAGAACAGAGTGAAGGAATGAAGTCCTCTGAACAAGAGAAAATAAAGAGGCTCATCTACAGAAGTTGAAAAGGTGACATCCTACTGACTTTTCATGCTGTAAGAGCTGGTCATTCTCAGGATGCCTTCTTTCATGCCTGCTGAAAACACTTTCATAAAGGCAAACAAGTCAGAAAACATTAGGGAAGAAAGTATTTCTCTAAAGTCATTGCTTGGCCCCAAACATGGGGCCAAGTATGTATCTAGGATTGCCACCTAAGCCAGGGATTCGTGAAACCTGCCACAGACAGTGTACTTGACCATGAGAGTGCTGGCCCAACAATGTTGGAATATTGGCCAGAGAATAACAGATTCAGCTTTCTAGGCAAAATAGAAAGTTACACAAAATGTCTGAAAGACCATAGTGAACTGTTTTACTTTGAAAGCTATCTAAAATATTCTGAGGATAAAGTACCATGGAATAGGCAAAGTGTACCAACAAGTACTCCATACCAGGGGAGAGAAGTATTCCACACAGGCAGCATCAATCGGTTTGCAAAAGATAGAACCAGACTTGGATGCTGTTTCTTGCCATCATCATCATCATCATCATCATCATCATCATCATCATCATCATTATCATCAATTGCCACAGAATGTTGGGATCATTCGTTTTATCATGTCTGGCAGCCAAGAGTGGTGGGTAATTGGCTAAAGGGTGTGGCCTTGGATTGATGAAGAGCTACAGATGCTATATTGAGTAATGGCAAATGTTGTCCAGCCTCTTAGAGGTGAATTCTGTCATGCTATAAGATTTCTCTTATTTCTTAAAAGCTCTGCCTATTTTCCAACAGGAACAGATATGCATGCCCATCCGCACAGACTTATCCTCACGAAGATCTTGTGCTTCAACTTAACAGATGTGAAGGGTGCCCACTCAGCCAAGCACTGGCACAAGGCAATGGGGACATAAATTCAAAGAAAATGGTATCTCTGTCTCCTAGGACTTCAGAATCCACACAATGAGGACCTTTTGGCAGGACCTACCCACAGGTTCATTTGTGAAAATTAGGTAGAAATCAGTTTATAATGCAACCTGTGTAAATTTCTAGAATTTAAATTCTTAGGTCAGACTCCCAAACAGCAAATCTGAATGTGCCTCTGAGTCATCTGACAGGCTACGTGGTGCCACCTGACCACAGAGTATGAGATACCACCCCCAATAGACTGGACTCGTATTCTTAATGCAGGACCCAAGAATTTATGTCTCTAACTAGCTCTTAGGTCATTCTGTTGTTAGTGTTGGCTACCTAAGGACCACACTTTGAGGACTAGTAACCAAGAACCATATCCTTCAGAATGAAAGCAGTTGTTATACCTATTTCTTCTTCTGAACTATTTAGGGCCTCTCGTCACTTCCCTGGACCTGGGAGACATCACTATATAAGCCTGTAATTCTCTTTGTATTGTTTTTGAAGAAAGCCTGATGCATAATTCTCACTGGGGAAAACTGGCCTGAGACTATATTTAAGTGTGTGTGTGTGTGTGTATGTGTGTGTGTGTGTGTGTGTGTGTGTGTGTGTGTGTGTGATCTGGCAAACTATTACTTACTATTTCATTATGTCTGAAAATAATAAAGGCTAAACTTTTATTATACAAACTAAATGGAAGCAATGGAAGCTCCATAACTTTCTTGCCTGTAGGGATGGCTGAGAAAGAAATCCTTGCATGGGATTGGTAGGTGGTGGGGGTGGCAGTAAGGATCTATCCTCATGGGAGAACAGTGTGAAAATCACGCGGGAGGCAGCAGCGTGCTTTGTAAATTTCCGATTTATTTATTTTTATAACAGAAAGAAGCGTGGCCTGTGATGCCCAACAGGCATTTATTTGAGTCTTGGCAGTGTTTCTTGCATTACTGCAGGCAAATCACTTGGACCCTTCGAGTCAGTTTCCTCCTTGGGAAATGGAAGCGATAATAAATACCTGTCACTTTTTGGGGCTGAATGAGATGATGGACGTAAACAGTGTCCAACACAAAGCCTGGTCTGCTGTGAATGCAGCCAGTGAATGGTAAGCTTCTTTTCCATCCTTTGTAAAACAGCTCTGGCCTGACATCTGGGCACCTCGGGGACTTAGCGGGGGAGCTAGTGTTAGTCTGGCTAGCAGCCATCTCTGTTACCTGGAGCTCATAGGAGAAAAGTGATGCTGTCACCCTGGGGCCTGCACACTTTTAGACAGCTTCGCAGAGATCAGCTTCAGGCCCTGGCTCCCTATGTCTGTGTCTCCCTTTCTTTTACCCCCTATTCACTCTCCCCTACCTTACTCCCATTTCCAAGTACCTATTTATCTGTAATTCTCATAGGAAAACTGCTCTGGACTAAGGTGTTCACAACTTCGGTTAAACTCGAGTGAGTGAGAAGGTATTGTAGGGTTCTCTGAGTGAAGAAAAAGTTAAGGCGTGGGCATTCAATTACATCCTTCTAGGTGTTAGAAGGTGCTAGACGCAAGGTTCAGGGGTTGGTCCGGGATGGAGAACGCACTTCATTTTGCCTTGAAATCATACCAGATCACTTTCCATGTAAAGCCTGGACTTTCTCTTGACAACATTTTCATTTTAAGCAACTGAAAGAATGATATACTGTTTAGAGTTCTTCCCAGACTGCCTGGAAAAACTAGTCACCTGCCTGCTGGGTAGATGGTCCTGAGCAGGTGCCTGCCCTCTGCGCCCTCACACACAGCCTGTCTGTGTTCTCCCTCCTCAATCTTCGATGAGAGGCACCACTGTCTTCCCTCATCCTGCACAGTGCCTAGAATATGCCAGCATGCAGTCTTCTTGCATTTTGCTCTGGCCATGCACCATTCTTACATCCAAAGGCTATGGACTGTGAACATGTTTTCTGAAATGAACTATTAAGTGGTTTAAGGACACCATCTTGCATTTTGTGCTTCCAAGATTCTGTTTCTTATTCCTCTCAGACTTACATTGTAAGGAATTACCATTTGCAAGGCCATGGTCCTGGCATCTTGGCACATAATCCAAGCTACTGACCTATGTCTATCCCCACATAGCTGAGAAGTCCAAGGAAATCTTTCAGACTGACGAGGAGGGCAAAACAAGAAATCCTTGCTAGATGCAGACACAAGACAGTCACTGGCCCCTGAACATGAAGAGCAGAGCTTGCACATAGTTGCTTCCCATCTACCTGGGTCCACATCCTCACTTTCAAAAGACATTAAATTTCTATGCAGCCATGCGTTGGCCCATGCTTACCAAACAGCTTTTTCAGACAGAAGAGTCATGTTTTCTAATCCCTGCTAATTTCCACAGTATAAACATTCCCATCATCGGGGATTGTAAACCTCTAAGCTCTCTCAGAGCAGGGAAGAAATTCACAGCCCCATGTTATCATATATGGGGTCTATTCCAAATAAGTGGTGTGTTTAAAAAGCTTTTTAAAATTGTTAAGTGAAAGGCAAACCATCATGGATTGCCTTCATCTGGCTCCCTCTCAAAGTCAAAATGACCTGAAAGGTAAATGGTTTTGACTCAGGACATTGAGACAGATGTGATACCATGACTATAGTCACTCCCAGAAGAGGACTTTCATAACTGCTTCAGAATGTGGCAGGGAGAATAGGATAAGTGTGTTTTTAAGAAAGGAGGAGTATTTTGAGGGGGATTAAAGATAATGTAATAAGTTCACTGTAATAAGTTCTTTGCTTATTCAGCGTGATTTTTGATTATACTTCATGGTATTCTTCACTTATAGGATAAAGAACCTAGCTAGAACAATGAGGGTGTGGAGGGTTCTGTGTATATGTTGCCTTGTCTTTGAAACAATTTATAAATCTCATTTTATATATCTTAACAATGGTTGCACTTAACAATTGGCTAAAAAATTTCTTGTAAAGGTAACAGCTGGTTCTCAAAAGCTGGTATGAGCTGCCTCTGTATACTCGGACTCTCCTAGCTATCACAGCGCTTAGAAATAGCTCTGAAATGGTGGCAGTGTCCATGTAATGGTGTTATTACTGCTTGGAGTTTCCAGAAACCTGTTGTCCCTGCAGTGATTAACAGGAGTCCATGCCCAGCACGGCCCTTTCCTTAATGTCTTTGACAGCTGCCTGCTACATGTGTTGATACCACTTGGCTTTAAGAAGTCAAGAGTACAATGCCACAAAGCTGTTGGGAAGCACACGCCCTCCTCCCCCATGCAGCTGCTTCCTCTGCCTCTGTGCATGAGGAAACACTTCCCTGGCCCTCACTTCCCCCCACAGCCTAGACTTCTATCCACCTGCTTTGGAGTCAGGCTCATGTTGACTCGAGGAGGGAGGTGAGCTTTGCAAGCTTGATGGTGTGCACTTTAATGAGGTACAGATGTCTCGCCAGGTCAAGCACGAGATGGCTGTATCTAATTATTTCTTTTAAAACCTCAAATTTTAAACACTATCTATTTGAGCTCGAGACGTAAGAAGTACTTTCCAATTATGACAAAACCCGATAATTTGGGTACAATAAAGTTGTTATTGTTGTTGTGTATGTGTGCGCAACAACAACCTATTTTACTTTCCCCACTGCTAGGGTTTTCAGAGGTACTGAATACAGGGTTTTCAAGTCAGAAGGAACTGAAGAAAATGTGGTTTTAGAAGCCTCATAGAAAATATTTCAAAGAAATGAGAAACTTGATGGGATCTGATCGGGTTATTGTGTCTAGCATGTTAACTACCAGCTGTTTAAGAAGTACAAGCCGGGCGTGGTGGCTCACCCTGTCTCAAAAAGACAAAAAAAAAAAAAAAAAAAAAAAAAAAAAAAAAAAAAAAAAAAAAAAAAAAAAAAAAAAAAAAAAAAAAAAAAAAAAAAAAAAAAAAAAAAAAAAAAAAAAAAAAAAAAAAGAAGTACAAAGATGAAAAATGTGTGGATTCGTTTACCAAAAATAATACTAATACATTGATCTAATTGCTCCATTTAATAGACAGACTCTAGATAATAAGGGAAAGCATTAGATCCATTTTATAGATGAAGAAACTGAAAAAGACTTTGTCAAGAAATATCCTTCATTTTATGGGAATATTTTCTTTATAAGCAGGGAACTTATTCTGTAACTAGAACTTAATAAAATATTTTTGTTTTCAATTTCGGTTTTCTTAGCATACAGCTGCAGTACATGATTACACTCATTGTGGAGAATTGTGTACGTACATAATGTACACATTTCAATTCTTTTTCTTTCCCTTGTGCTCTGCTCATCTTTTCTGTGGCATCAGATTCATTTATTTTTAAGTCCTTAGCAAGCTATCATGTGTACAGATATTTTATTTTATTTTATTTATGTATTTACTATGGGGTCCACAGGGTCTCACTATACAGACTGGACTTGTAGTCTTGTAGTGATCCACCTGCTTTCAGCCTCCCAAGTGCTGGGATTAGTTGAGTTCCACCATGCCCAATCTCAATCACCTTCTCAGCGTGTCCTGGGGGATGGGGCCAGCAGGTCATGTGGGGGATCAAACCCCAGTCCCTGTGTGTGCCTAAGCAGGCGTTTTAATTCTCTGAGCTATCTGGCCAACCCTGTACAGATGTCTTTTTTTTTTTTTTTTTTGTCTTTTTGAGACAGGGTCTCGCTATGCAGTTGAGGCTGGTCCTGAGTTCACTTTTGTAGCCCAGGCTGGTCTCGAACTCGCACCAATCCTCCTGCCTCAGCCTCCCGAGTGCTGGGATTACAGGCGTGAGCCACCACGCCCGGCAGATGTCTTAAATAACTAAACATCAGACATACATTGAGAACCACCTAAGATACAAAGATGTGTGTCCCTCTCTACCAAGAGGCAGGTGATTTAGGTGGGGGAAAACAGAATTCCTCCAGGAACATGGATCCTTAACCAGTGGATAACATCATGGTTGAAAGGAAAGCAACAAAAAAAGTGCAGATATTTTTGTTTTACAAATATTTCATATTTCACCTCCAAAAGGACGTTACTGACAAATGCAAATTAAGACCACAAATGTGCCAGTATACAGCAATAAAGTTACAGGGTTAAGTGTGTAGCAGTATGTGGAATGCAGGAACCTACAAGTCCCAGGAGGGCGTGCACACTGTTCACCCAATTGATGACAGCTTGGATCACCTGACTGAAGAAGACGCTGATAGATTCTGATTACACGATGCAGTCTCTAGACAGTTCTACTGGGACACACATGTGCACACATGCCAGGAGCCATCACAGCAGCTGGGCCTCACCACCTCCCAGATGGACAAAATCCAGTGAAGAACAATGCTACAATGCATAAGTGTGGTGAAGTCATATGATGAATATTAAACAGAAAAAAACAATATTTGTATATAATACAGATGAATCTTGCAATGATAACACTGAGTAAAAGAAGACATATTTAAAATATACATACATACATAATCATAGATACATACACTTATGCACATATATGCATACATATATATGTAAATATATATATATATATATATATATATATATATATACATAGCCCTCAATATTTTCCCATGCTCAAAATTAAAAACTATATAAAGATTATGTTGTTTAGGGATGCATGTATGGGAAATAAAACAATTTTTTTTTTTTTTTTTTTTTTATAAA
>PVJA010008307.1:0-34781 GCA_004027025.1 Myocastor coypus
GCAGTCCTCCTGCCCCAGCCTCCCACAATGCTGGGATCACAAGTACACATGATGCCCAGCTAGAAATGCTTCCGTAATGGGAGAAGAAGACCAACTAATACAGAGAAATGCCCCAGGTCTCTTCTCAGAACAGAAAATCGAGCTCTACAGCCCAGCAAGTCTGGGAAACAAGTGAGCATTGCAGCCGGCACCCCAAGCTCGGGGCCAGGTCAGATGCAGTCTCTGAGCACACCTGTAATGCTTTCTGCTGTTCCCCAAAAAGCAGCTATCAACAGGAAGAACCAGAGATGGGGACTGAAGCTGTTCCAGGCGGACCCAAAGCCTCCCCCTCCGACACACCCCATTTACACTCTCGCCCTGGCTTACTGGAAACGCCACCCCTCCTCTGTAGCCCTGTGCCTCGACACTTGGGCACACGTGTATGCCACACACACACACACACACACACACACACACACGCATGAACGACTGCCAGCTCTCTGTAACGAGGTGAGGGAATCCATGCCGTCCCTCCACAGGGCCTAGCCGAGCTCAGCTGGGGCACACACACCTCTCCCAGGGACTCCCCTGAGAAGCAGCACCACTCGGCTGTCTGGGACCCGAGAAACCAGGCAGGGACAAAAGCAAAAACCACAGCGAAGGACAGTGAGTGAGAATGACAGCTTCCCAGGACACTCCGCACTCACACAACATGGTTGCTGTGGTTATGAAACAGAAATTAAAATGTTAAGTAAAGCTGGGGCAGTGAGGCTGGTGGGGAGGCTTTCGGGTTAGCTCAGTGGTCTAAGTGCCTGCGCAACCAATCCCAGTCAGGCACAGGCAACCTGAGACAGCAAAAAATAAATAAATAAATAAAAAATAAAATCCTTCTTAAACAAAGCTTGCCAAGAATGCCCACCAAAACCAGATGGGCATGTCTGAACAAACCCCAGTAACAGGACATCTCTGTACAACCCATAGCTTGTTTAACTGATGGCCTTGCAACGGAACTTGAGATTAAAATCCCTTAGCAACCCATGATGTCACACAATCCTCCAATCACAATATGCTAAATCGGCCTTTGTACCTCCCTGCTTGCTCTCCTATAGAAGTCCCCAAACCCCAAAGTGGGGATGGGGGCCTAACTATGAGAGAGAGCCCAGTCAAGCCCACCCGTACAATAAACTGCCTCCTAACCTTCTTGGTGTCGTTTCCTCCTACGTGCAGTCTGTTTTCTCTAATAGTTTTATTGCTCTGGGTGCAGCACGACCCTAGAAATACCTCAGCTCAACCCAGAAACAAAGCAGCACATGCCTGGAGCAGGCAGGTAGGCAAAGGAGGCAAGGCTGTGCTTGCAGATTACCACGGGGAAAGCCTGGGAGGACAGATCTTACGCCAGAAGCGTAAGGTGTGATTAAAGATATTATGGTGAATGCTTAACCGTAAAAACCCATTACGACACACAATACGCCGCCAGGCGGGCCTGTGCACGCCTGTGACTCTGGCGCACGGGAGGCAGGGGCATCGCCCCAGGTCAGAGGCCGGATGGGCTTACGAAGTGAGCTCAAGCCCCCAGAACAGACTGCGAGACCCCATCTCAAAGATGCCACAAAAATTTTAAATTTTTAAATTACACACACACACATACACACACACACACACACGATCATTACACACTTAGCCCATCATTCCGGTGGCTTCCTGAAGCGGTTCCAGAAGTGCTCCTCTTCACAAGTGTCTACAGTCGCACTGCTGTGGCTCCCAACATGTCCTGGATCAACTCAAAAGGTCTCTCTTCTGTCATCTTGACTTGGGGAGGAGCCAAAGGTTCCCTCCCGGCTCCAGGGTCAGTAAACAAGGTGGATGAGGCCACTCTGGGCGCTGTGGGAGCCCGCCTTCCCGTGGGCGGCAGCCGGCACCATGTTCACCGCGCACTTTTTTATCTGTGTCGGTGCAAGCTCGCAGCACGTGCCAGCTCTCCTCGCGGGAAGCTGGGACCTGCACATCATAGGTCTTAATTCCTCTTTTAGTTCTCCTTCACTTCCCTCGCCAGATCTTTCTTTTTAGTCACACCTGCTAAAGACACGCAGGAAATCAAAACCAACCTGCTTCAGGAAGTGGCCAGAACAACAGCATAGCTGGGTTCGGAGTGGGAGGGAAGGAGATCGAGAGGCTTCATCTTTTACTGCAATCATGTTTAAAATGTAAACACTAGCTTATATTTTGTCCCCAGAGAAGCTACGTCAGAACTTTTAAAATCCATCTGTCCAAAAGGAATCAGCCATTTCCAAGAAGTGAGAGGTGACCTCTGGGGCTAATAGCGAAGGTCTGGCCAAGGCGTGGCAGCCATGAGCTCCGACTCCAAATCCGAGCATGAGGGTCATACTCGGGAGACGCCTGGCAAAAGCCAGCCAAGTGGCCCCTGGCAGCCGGAACCAGGGCTGGGCTCCCCAGGCTGTGGCTTCCGCTGCCTTCTGGAGTCCCTCGGATCCCCACCCCCCAAGCTGCACTCGGGGAGCTGAGACCCGCTGCTCGCTGCCCCTCCGAGGCCTGTACTGCCTGCCCACACTGGTGCCCAGTGCAGACCTGTTTGTGTGCCATCTCTGTCCAGCAAAGGACCTGACCAGCGTCACTCATCAGCCACGTGCGTAGTTCACTGCAACTGCTGACCACGCGTTCTCGGGAGCACACCAGCGACACTAACAGCAGTCTACAGGCATAGGGAAGCCTGTGCCTACCTCTGTAGACAACTGGATGCCACAGGTGGCAGGGCCAGCCCAGGGGTCAGACTGTGCCTTCCTTAACAGAAGGCCTGGCTCTGCCCATGCACTGTGAGCCTGTGCTGTTGCCAACAGCACACCACCAGAGATTGGGCACGTCATAAAGCAAAGAGGTGTGTGTGTGCTCCTGAAGAGGCCAAAGGCTAAAAGCCCACATGTGGACAGGGGAGATGGCTCAGTAGAATAAGCACTTGCCTGGCAAGCACAGGTCCTGAGTTCAATCCCCAGTACTGCAAAAAATAAAATAAAGTGAAATTTGGGGCCCAGTGGGATGGCTCAGTGGTCTAAAGCACCTGCTTGGGAAAGCTTGGGCGGCTTCAGGGACCGCGGTTCGATCCCCGGCACCACATGCTGCGCCAGCCCCGTCCTCAGGGTGGGCTGAGCCGGCCATAAAAATGAGTAAATAAATAAAGGTTCTGAAACAAGAAAAATAAATAAATAAATAAAAAGCCCACATCTGGTGACAGTGAGGGCAGTCCCAAGGTGGACCACAGAGAGATGGGAAGTTGGGCCCCAGAGTCCTACCTCAATGGGCTCTTCTGGGGGAACGAGGGTGACATAAAGTCCTAGTATGTGGGTGGCCCTGATTTCCCTAAGTATCCCAGTCTACCCTCAAAGCACCACCACACTGACTCCAAAAGTTCAAGCTGGGCCATTGAGATAGCTCAGCAAACTCAGCACCTGCTTAGGCAAGCACAGGGACCAGGGTTCAATCCCTGGCACCATATGCTGAGCCAGCCACCGAGACCTGGCATGGTGGTACGAGCCTGCAATCCCAGTGCTGGAGAGGCTGAAAACAGGAGGACCACTGAGTTGGGGCAGCATAAGGAGACGCTATACCAAATAATACTAAAAGAAAAATCTTGAATATATCCAGAAGGTATTTGAAACTAAAATTTAAGAGGTATTTGAGAAGAGAGGCATTGATGAAGACACCAGTGAAGTAAATAAAGTGTACTGTTGGCGATACCCCAGGTCATACTCATTCAGGCAGCAGGAACCCAACTACAAGAGGACTGTCCTATGTCACGCAGTCCCTCCTTCAGCCTACAAATCGCTGCCTCCACCTGCAGAGACGCGGGGGTTCATGCAAATCTCAGACACCTGAGCCTTGGCACGAAGCCACCTCTGACCTAGGTGAAATTCCCCGGGCAGTGCACTGGCCAGACATGAGGAGACAGCACCGAGGTCCTCGTGCCTGGCTTGCACGCTACACTGCTCCACAGGCCGTCTTTTGCCTTCTTCTTTATCTTCTGGTTTTGTTTCACAAGGAAGTTCTAGATTTCAGGGCTCATTTTATAGATGCTCCATAAAACGTTTTGGTAGACAGCCAGTGTTCTATGCAAGAGCTAGGAAAGAGCTTAATGAGAAGAGTCCAGCCCCTCTCTCCCGGACTTCATGCAGTTCTTATGGAAATGCATACAATGTAGCATACAAAGCAGCCATGCCCGCTTCACTCGGTCCCTGGCGAAGATGACTTGTCGCTAGGACATGTAAAAACGCTTGCTTTGAAGGGTTCACTGCTGGAATGAAAGGCATTCCAGGGTAGACTGCACCTCAGTCCTTGGGAGAAGGCTGCACTCCACGAGCCCAACAGGCGGCCATGGTAGGACAACAGCCATCCCCTGGGCTTGGAACAAGCCAACATGCTCCCCATCTCCTCCTGGCCAGCATGAACTCACTTGTGGAGGAGCAGGGAGGGGCACTCGGGTCTGCGGCAAAGCCCGAGATGCAGCTCCAGTACCCTAGCGGACAATGGGGCATCCGTCACTACACGGTCGTCACCAGGTCCTCAGGAGACTCCCGGGGACGTATCTGGATCGCCGCAGCCGAGTTCCTGCCCTGACCTACAAAATGCAATCCGCAATTCCTGGGCACGCTGGGAACATCTTACTTTGCTTCCTGCCTTACATCACACTCACTGTTTCACTACCGGGCAGCAGGGCGTGTGCAGAACAGGCCAGGAGCCTCTGCTTCTGGAAGCGGCCAGAGCAACAGCACAGATGTGTCCAGAGTAAATGTCAAGAGGTCAGCACCACAGGTCCTCTGGACTTCATTTCTTCATCTCTAAAATGAGGTGGCGAAACCAGAACAAAAGGTTCTCTCTCCTCTGGTTTCGTCACGGGGTGTTTTCTTTTGAAAGGACTTTGCTGCCCACAGAACCACCTGGCTTCCTAAGTCAGAGCTCAGGCAATGTGGTCCCCACAGATGGTACCTCCCAGGGCACCTGGGTTACTGGACCTGGGTCAGTGCCTTCGAGGAGCTGGGCAGTGGGGACGGCAGGTGACTGACAATTCACCCTGTGGTTCCTGGGCTGAAATCAGCTCGTGTCAGAAGCACTTCTTCCAGGACTTCCCAGACCAGTGCAACACAAGAGAAACTGCAGGGTGGCCTTCAAGGGAGAGACTGGCACTGCTGTCACATTAAGGTACAAACCCAGCCTAAAATGTCAACAGTGTGACAGCCTTTCAGCTCGATGCATCTGGGCCACTGACAGGCTGGGGCAGGGCCTCTGGATGCTGAGCTACCGAGGCCAGGGTACGATGGGTTCATGCCGGTGTGGTTCATTGTAGGAGCGCATACTGTTCAGGGGAAGCCAGGCAGAGGGTCTGAAGTACCCCCACATCATCCCCGCACCCCCCACATCTCCCACACCTCCAGACCCAGCCAGGGTCTCCCCACAACCACCATTGGCCTGCACGGGGCGCTGCTCTGTGAAGCTGACCAACCCCATTCATCCAAGGAATGCACTAAGTCTCACACACAGCTTGGCTTTGGGCAAGCACCATGTCTTGGAGGTACAAAGGGCAAAAAAGAATGTCTGAAAATCTCAAGTGGGAGAAATGCTATCACGAGTCTGATTCTCTTCTTAGCTAGGGACCGGGGTTCAGCAGTCAGACTAACAACAGAGAAACAGATCCCCACCATGTAAAGGCTGGCCGACTGCAGCTCCAGGGCACAGCAGCCACAAGCAGCAGGGCCAACCCCTGGCCAAGCCACGGGCTTCCCAACCAGCCGGCTCCTCGTGAGCAGGTAGGCCTCGCTCGGCAAGCCTCACCACTGCTCTGGGCCCCAGGCCTCTGCACCACAGCAGAGGGCGAACATCAGTAGAGGCCCCTCCTCTTTGTCCAGCTGTTACCTACAGGCAGAGATGCCCCGGAGAGCTGCCGAGGCGGCTGGCACAGTGACTGCAAATCACCACGTTACTGCTGGCCTGTAGTGGTGTCCTCGTTCGTACAGCAAAAATCTCAACAATGCTAACCTTGGTGCCACACAAAGAGCACATGCTTTTGCAGGACTGGGTCCCTTTAGGTGGCTCAGGATCCCCACAGGAGGCTTTCTAGGCCAGACTGGGCCCCGGGCTCAGGAAGGCATCAGCCACCATTCCAGGGCTCCATGCGAAGCCACTTTTAATCCACACTGGCCTGTGGCCTCTGCCACCCACAGGGGACCTCAGGCAACTCTGACCAGTGGCTCCTCATGGGAACCCACTGCCTCCTCGCATCCAATCTACAGAAGATGAATGGCTTCTGTGGCCCTCCTACGGCCCCGAGCAATTGTGCAGCAGAACACCTCCTATCAGCCGCACGAGTTATCTATGAGGCCCTATTGGCCTGCGAGGGTCCCAGCTCCTGGTCTAGGGCCACAGGTTTTCAAGGTGTGGGTCATCTCCCCTCTTCCTCACACCCTGCTCCTTCGGGCCACCACCTCCTTGAGGGTCTGAGGAACAAGGAGTCTCCTGACCACCGCAGACTGAAAGTCCTGCCCCTGCCTGCCCAAAGGACTCCCCTCTCTCCGTGGTGAAGGCCCTACGTGGCTGCTGTCTTTACAACCTCATCTCCTGCCTCGCCTCATCCACTCCCCTTCCCCCTCCCCCTGTGGTGCCCTGTGGCAGTTACACCAGGTTGTGCCAACTGGAGTGGCCTGGGAGCCCCTCAGGAAATCAGAGAAGCGCACTCCTGGGTGGGCTCGGGGAGGTGACACAAGTGCGGCTCTAAGGTCTGCATCCAGGCCCTGGCCCATTCCCCTCTGGGACTGCGTCCTGAGCCAAGCGTCTTCACACGTCCTGCCACACCCTGTGGCCAGAATCCAGCCAAGAAGAGACTGAGTTTCCCAAACCGTGACCAAATCTAACCCCTGCTCCTCTAAGCTGAGGGACTGGGCACCAATGGCAGCCAATCCGACTGCGACAGCTCCCTTCTCTGAACTTTTGCACCCACCGATTCACTGACTGGGCCTGACCTGGCCAACTTCCACAGACCCTTCAGGATCCAAGCAGACCCCCCGCCGCCTCTGGGCTATCAGGACTCCCAGCCATCACGGCTGCCCCTCCCACACATGCTAGCACGGCACGGATGAGGATCCACTGGGAGGGGGCTGGCAAGATAGCTCAGCAGCCTAAAGCACCTGCTTAGGCAAGCTTAGGCAACCGCAGGGACCCAGGTTCGATCCCCAGGACCACATGCTGACTGGGTTAAGAGGCTGCTGCACGGCCACAGGCTCCCGAGGGCGCTGTGGTCATCCACAGATCAATCCACTTCTGCTCACAGCTGGACGCACTGCTAGTAGGAGGGCCCCAGCCAGAGAGCCTGGCCCTGGCACGGCCTTCTCTGTCCTGCTCCCTGTGTCCTGCTTCCCAGCTGCCATGACTAAGCAGTTCTGTCTGCCATGCCTGTCCACCTCCATGATCCAGTTTCAGAGCCGGCTGGCCACAGCCTGAAACCCCCCGAACCGAAGCCCAACTCACCCTGTCCTCCTCTAAGGGCACAGGCACCGGGCATTTCCCCAGTGACGGAGGCTGAGTAATAAAGCCTCTCTGCCATCGGCTTCTTCCCCGGATGGCAACCTGCATGAGGGCGGGAGACACGGCATTGCTGTTGTCTGGCACTGCCACTTCCACCCGACAGCGTCAGCAGGCACCGGCTACCCTGAATGCCAGGACAGTCTTCCTCACCTTCGTCCGGATGATTCCCACTCATCATTCCAAACTCCACAGAAGTGGACCCCCCAGAGCGAATGCCACACAAGGGTCTCTGTCCCCACAGTGCCAGCTTCGGCACCAAACACAGCTGCCACTTTATTCTCGTCACCCTCAAGAGCCTCTCAAGGCCAAAATCCAGAGCTATGTGTGGACGCAGGGCTGTACCAGGGACAAGGACTCTCCTGCCCACCCCCAGCAGCCACGGGCCTCGCCACGTCAGCACGACCTACTGTGCCTGACAGTCGGCATCAGACCCAGGGGCCTGACAGTACCTGTAATTCACAGTGCGAGGCTGGGGAAAGTTTATTCGCCAACTCATGCTCCTTTTTGGGTTTTTTAATTCATGTGTTTGGTACAGGGTCTGACTATGTAACTGGGATTCATAGTGAATACTCCTGTTTTCAGCCTCCACAGTGCTGGGATTACAGGTGTATGTCACCACACGGGGACTCAATGCTATTCAGCACACCCCAGGGGAGGGGCCGGTGCAGCATGCAGGACTGGGGATTGAACCTTGGTCCCTGTGCTTGCCAAAGCAGGCACTTAGTCTGCTGAGCTATATTGCCAGCCATTTATTTATTTATTTGTTATTTATTTATTTATTTATTTATTTATTTATGTACATTTAGTACAGGGTCTATAGGATCTCAGTGCACAGATCAGACTTGTAGTGACTCTCTTGTTTTCAGCCTCCCAAGCACTAGGATTACAGGCATGCTACCACACCCAGTTTCAATTGCTGTCTCAGTACCTCTCCCCACCCCCAAGGAGAAGAAACCAGTTATGTCCAAGAAATAGGGCATCATTAAGGTCAGATTTTTGTCTGCTCAATAATACAGGACGCAAAGGAGAAGATAAGAGGCCTTGCTCCATTTTCTCAGTGAGAATAGTTTTGGGCAAATGACTATAAACCATGCCAACCAGCAATCTGCAGCACCAAGTTTCCAAGGCAAATGTGTCCCTTCAAAGCAAGAAGTTGTCCCCTAAGTAGAAGGGACACTCATAAAGAGTTCATAAAGTCGGGCATGGTGGCTCACGCCTGTCATCCCAGCACTTGGGAGGCTGAGGCAGGAGGATTGGTTCGAGTTTGAGACCAGCCTAGGCTACAAAAGTGAGCTCAAGGCCAGCCTGAACTGCTTAGCAGACCCCGTCTCAAAAAGACAGAAAAAAAAAAAGAGTTCATTAAAAAAAAAAAGTGTCTGCTTAGGCAGAGCCCAGCAGCCAGGGTTGGATCTCTGGTGTCGCGTCAGCCCCACCTGGGGCACACTGAGCCATCTATTGAGACTGGGCGTGCTGCGATCCCAGCACTTGGGAGGCTGAATCACTACGAGGCCGATCTATGCAGTGAAACCCTGTACAATACATACAATGCACTAAAAAAAAATTTTCAGAACAGACCAACCCGAAATTGCTGTGAATATTATCCAAGAGAGAAGGTGAGAATTCCACAGTGAGACACTGGCCTTCTCCTGACCCCGAGGTGGGCCAGGCCTAATCACAGAGTGGAGGAAGGAGGAGAAGACAGAGATGCCGCCAGCTATAGCAGGCCCAGGGACCCTTCAGGAAGGCCCGGAGGAGGAGGAGCCCAGGCGCTCAGACAGGTAGCTCCCTGGTGAGAAAAATCAGGGAAACAGTCTCAATCCGGAGGGCGCCCTTTGTCAAGGGAATCCATGGGGTGCCCCAGGGACATTAAAAGATTAACTATAAACAAAGTACAAAGAGGGGCAGTGAAGCGCAGTTCTCCAGAAAGGAGTGTCACCTGGCGTTCTGCCTAGCTCAGCTCTGCACAAGACGGGCTCGGCCGGAACGGAGATAGAATTACAGAGGCTCACTCATGAGCCAGGGTACGGAGAGGAGTGTAGGTCCTGCGCTGCCCAAGACAGTGGTTTTAGCATATCGCTTAGAAACGTCTATAGAGAAAGCCAGGGATGGTAGTGCACACCCGGAACCCAGCGCTTGGGAGGCTGAGGCAGGAGGGTCATGACAAGCACAAGGCCAGACTGGCCTGCGTAGCAAGACCCTGTCTCAAAAACAACACTAGCAAGACAACACCCACCACCACAGGGAGCAGCTGTCTGGAACAGGTCAGAGTCCCCAGGACATTTTACCTCTGGGCAAAGAGCCACCCTTGGGTCAAAGGGGCAGACTCGAAAGGGAAGTGAAACAGGAACCGAGGCCAGCTGACAGCTCAGAGAAACGCACACCGTCTGGACAATTCTGCCTCAAACAGAAACAGCGGTGTCGGTGGCAGAGGAGAGCCCCAGAGGGACAAAGGTGTGAGCTGCCAAAATTCCACTTGGAAAAATCCACTGCCTTCTTTGTGTAAAGCAGAGAGAGCAGGCGTTGCCCACGCTCGAGACTTAACCCAGCTTCTGGGACTTAAAAGCAGACGAAATCCCCAGTCACCAGTGTGTCACAACCTCCACTTACCTGCATCTGACCCACAGGCAAAGGCACAAGGACCCCCCGGCCGACACCTCACCCAGCTACACCCCGTCAGCTGTCTCCTCAGCCTCAACATCCATTAGACCCAACCGCCTGCAATCCCAGCACTCAGGAGGCTGAGGCGGGGACTCATACAATTTCAAAGCCAACATGTGCTACACAGCAAGTTCAGGCCCAGCCTGAACTACATAGTGAGGCCCCTGCTCAAAAATAAAATGAGTCAAGAAGGGAGCTCAGTGCAAAGACTGGGTTCAATCCCCAGTACCACAAAGGCTAACTTCAAGGAAGTATGCACCGTGAGCACGGCGGCCCCTGCCTGGAATCCCAGTTACTCGGGCTTGAACAAAGCCAGGAAAACTGGCCGCTACCTGCAGCGCTGCTGCCGAGGGCTGCGACTGGCCAGCGTCCTTCCTCAGGAAATCCTCAGGCATTTCCTCGGGGGCCCAACCTGGTCCCTGGGGACACACCTGCCCTCCAGGGCGATCACAGGACACTCAGAAACCTTGACATTGGCTTCACCCATCTCTTCCTATTCCTCAGAGCCCAGCCACCAGGCAGCGAAGGGGTTGTCTAATCAGGGCTGCTCTGAAGACAAAATATAGCAGCAGGCACGAAGCAGGCATCCAGGAGGCTGAAGCACAAAGACCCCTGGGAGTTCAGGGCCAGCCCGGACCACACAGCCAGATCTCAAAGTCATGTACTCAGGACCTTGAGCTTGCCAGGTAGGCCCTGGCCACTGAGCCATGTCCTGAGCCCAAGATCCTGCCTCAAAAAACAAACAATTTTTTTTAAAAGGAGCAGATCCTTAAAAGGCCAGGGAGGCCCCACCTGAGTCCAGCGCCAGCTGGTGTCAGCAGCTGTCGTCTAGCTTCTGGCAGGGACTCCCCCAAACTCCCCCATGCCGGGACACCCTCTGCAAGGGACTCTTCCAGGTCACCAGTCTCCTCATTGTCTCCTCACTGTCTCCTGCAAGTGCTCCCGGCAACATCCAAGCTGCACAGCCTGGGCCCAACACAGCCGGCCCATGCGTCCTTCACCGGACCTGCCAGGGGCATGTCGCAGACCCTCCCCGCTGCCCAGGGACCTCCACAGCCTCTACAGCCCCACTGGCTACACCCTCCATAGCCCCCAAAGAAAACAGTCTCTGGACAGAGGACCTGGAATCAACCCTTGCTGCTCTTTTAACAGAGGGCTTGGAAGAAGAGGAAGAAGTCATCGTGCTTATTTAAGGCAGCAGACGGAGATGGTTACAGGACACAGTCCAAACCCTTCTGCAAAATCCCACCATTAACATCTTCATACATGGGCCCCAAAGGGATTTTGGCTTTGGTTTGATCTGGTTTGGTTTTGTGAGAGGTCTCGCAGTATCACCCAGGCTGGACTCGAGCCAGCAGTGATCCTCCTGCCTCAGCCTCCAGAGTGCTGCTGGGATTACAGCTCTATGCCCCAGCCATACCCGGATACCCAGCTGTATCTATTTGTCATCTCCTTCTCCCTGGACACAGAGGTATGTGTTAACCCTGCTACGTGCCCTGTCTGTATGTCCATCGAGGTTCTGAGCACCCGGCTGGGGCATCGCCTCAGGGTACGCCAGTCCTCACTGGGCACCCTGTCTGCTCTGCAGTCCTCACAGCCACTGTGTCCAGCTGTCTGGTGCTGTAATGGAACCACAGGGGCTGGGTAATCTGCAAGGCACAGAGGTTCGTGTTGGACTGTGGGAGGCTGGGCATCCAGCTGAGTGGCGCCGACACCTGCCAAAGGCTGGTGTGGCACGCAGGGCAGAGAGCTCGACATCTTTCCCTTCTTACCACCGCACTGATGCTGTTGGAGCCCCTCCCAGGCTTACCAGGTGCCTAAATCTGGGGATTAAGCTACCGGAACAGGAACTCCGGGTGACACATGCAAACCACAGCGCCCCTCTCTCCCAGCCTCCGAGGGGCAGGCTGGTGCGGCATCCTGCCTCTGGATCCCTGCTCCCAAGCAGTGGCTCTCCCAGGGATGGGACCAGGCTCAGTCTCCTTTGCACTCGCAGCGGCTAGTGACAGGGCACAGCTCACTCCTCCGTCCTCACTGGCACCAACTCTAGCTCACGAGCTTGCAGCTGCAGGAACAGGACAAACAGAAGGGGACACAGAAGCTGAGCCACAGATATTACCCCCAAGCGCCACCGTAAAGTTGAGCACGACCACTGAGTTCACATCAGAAGTTGACGCGTCGGGGCTTGTGGCTGATACCACAGCAGAGAAAGGCCCACAATGTTTCAAGAACCAGAGTTACTCGGAGACCAAGGGCCTTGTGTCTGGGGTCCTCACCCATCGTTTCCCAGGCTGGGGACCCAGGTCTGCGACGACAGCCTCCACAAGACTCACAGAGAACCACAATGTCACAGGCGGCACGCGAGGGCCATCAGCTGGAGGCTGGCTGAGAAGAGGGCCGAGCTGTTGTCAGGCGTGGTGTCCCCTCCAGTCTGCAATGCTTGGAAGGACGCTGTGCTCAGGCGGGTCCCACACTGCTCAAGGCCTGTGCTGGCGGGCCAGCCGGGGCTGCTCTCTGCCCCTTGTGACCGGCAGCGTCGGGCCCATGTCCCTGCTCTCATCTTCCTGCGCCTGCTCCCTGTGAAGACCTGACACTCATCTGTTCTGGAGAACTCATCCGAGATCCCACAGCCCTTGATCTCCGCTCCGTCTCCATCCCATGGGGCCCTCGGGGCACGCTGTGACTCAATGTCTCACTCAGCGCAGGGAGCGGGCTGGTCTCCTGGACCAGGGAGAGAATTCTCAGAGGCAAGTTCAGACCTCAGGCCACACACAGCCCAGTACCAGGCAGGCCTGGCACAGAGATGCATCCACATCGGAGGGCCACCCCCCAGGAAGCGACAGGCCTGTGGTGGGACACATGACCAAACTGGTCCACAGACGAAAGACACAACTGTCTCCCAACCTAATGACCCTCACTCACTCTGCACTGTAATCATGAAGCTCAACTCTGCAATACAGAAACTCGGAAATCCTAATTCCCTCTTGCTGTTCTTTACACAGGGAAAGGTAGTAAAAACTGGATTTATAAAAATACATGGGGAGGGGCCCGGCGGGATGGCTCAGTGGTCTAAAGCCCCTGCTTGGGGAAGCTTGGGCGGCTTCAGGGACTGCGGTTCGATCCCCGGCACCACATGCTGCGCCAGTCCTAACCTTGGGGTGGGCTGAGCCGGCCATAAAAAAAAAAAAAATGAGTGAATAAACAAACAAAGGTTCTGAGACAAGAATAAAAATAATAAATTTTTAAAAAATTAAAAAAAAAAATACATGGAGATTGGGTCGGCAAGATAGCTCAGCGGTCCGAAGCACCTGCTTTGGCAAGCGTAGGCAACCGCAGGGACCACAGTTCCATCCCCAGCACTACGTGCTGCACCAGCCCCACCCCCAGAGCAGGCTGGGCAGTCATAACATAAAAATATATGGGGATCTGTGGCCCACCCAACACAGCACTATTGGAATTTACATTCCATAGACCAAAATGAAACGTATACTTCCAAGCCAGGCGTGGTGGTGCACACCTGTAATCCCAGCACTTGGGAGGCTGAGGCAGGAGGATCGGCACAAGTTCGAGACCAGCCTGGGCTACAAAAGTGAGCTAACGGCAAGCCTGAACTGCATAGTGAGACACTGTCTCAAAAAGACAAAAAAAAAAAAAAAAGAAGCATACTTCCAGAGGCCACAGAGATAGCTCAGCAGCCTAAGTGCCTGCTGGTTTGCTCCCAGGTTTGTTCTCTGGTACTGCATGCTGTGTCAGCCCGGCCCAAGGGTGGACTGAGCCAGCCACCCATCTAGCTATGGTGGCCCACGCCTATAATCCCAACACTAGGGAGACTGAAACAGAAGATTCATTAGGAGTCCGCGCTGTGTTGTGAGATCCTGTACCACATACACAAAATTAAAAAAAAAACCAGAAGGATGCTTCCTGCGTCACATGAGCCACAGGCCTCAAATCCCACAGGCTACCCTCCAGGCTGGCCAGGCACGTGTGGGGTGATTCCGGTACCCTAAACATCCCACTCAGCAGTTCAGGGTGAAGTCTTGGTGACAGCTCGGTTCATTTCCACAGGCCTCGGTTTTCTCTTGTATGACACGAGGGATGCCACCTCCCGGGGCTGACGTCATTCCAGGGAGCTGTGACATGAATATCTTTCGCAACAGCAATGCTGCATCTCAGGCACATGTGCTAGCGCGTTGCTCTTTCCAGATAAAAGGTGCGTGTAGGCGGACATGGTGGCATGCCATGCCAGCCCCGCCCCTGGGGCACAGTGAGATGGTGATTGACACTGGGTGTGGCAGTGCATGCCTGTAATCCCAGTGCTTGGGAGGCTGAAAACAGGAGAATCACTACGAGTCCAATCTGTATAGTGAGACCCCACTACGAGTCCAATCTGTATAGTGAGACCCCACTACGAGTCCAATCTGTATAGTGAGACCCCACTACGAGTCCAATCTGTATAGTGAGACCCCACTACGAGTCCAATCTGTATAGTGAGACCCCACTACGAGTCCAATCTGTACAGTGAGACCCTATAGACCCTGTACTAAAACAGAAGAAAAAAAAAAAAAAAAAAAAGATGCTAATGTAGAAATTGTTCTGGGAGGGTTTTCAGGCACCACAGTAAAGAGTTAGGAAGACAGAAGAAGCCTTTAGGAACTCGAAAGATGGCGAGGACCAAGGGCAGATAGGGGATCCTCTGGTCTGAGACCAAGAAAGTGAGGCTTTTATGGACCTCTGCTAGGAGTGGAGCTTGAGGGAGCTGTTTAAAAATACCCGAGGAGCTGCTTGGGGTCTTCCCAACCAGCAGAGGGAAAGGTAGAAGGAAATGCACCCTGGGCTGGGCAGGAGAGGGAGAGGCGCTCTCTGGGAAGATAAGCTGTTGTTTTAGGGGCTTCAGCCCGATGAGCCGGCCACCATAACAGTTTAGCAATTCATACAAGGGCCAGAAACTATCAGTTTCGTCTCAACTAAAGCCTCCAGGCTGAGGTTTCATGGCAGTCTCAGTGCTTTGCAACACAGAAGCGGGTCTGGGGCTGCAGAGAGGCACCGGTCCCTAAAGGCCACCATCGATGCTTTACAGTGACTGCGTTAAGTAAATGTTGACAGGGTGGTAAAATCGCCATCCTAAACTGAGCAGCCCGGGAGTCACAGCCCCTGCCCGCGGCAGCTGTCGGTCGGGTAAGTCGCTGTCACCTGGGCGAAGAAATTCAGTGCCAGGCCACACGATAAGGGAAAGTGTCATGACCAAGCTATCCTCAAATCTGTCCCTGGGAGGGTCGTAGAGAAACTTGGGAGAGTTTGGGAGCCCCAGGAATGTAAGGCAGACTGAGCCTGGGATTCCTCAGCTGGGACAATGGAAACTGCCCGGGATCAAGAACAGCATGAACCCTGACGCTGGAGGAGGGCATGGGAGTGAGCATGAGAGTGGGAGGTGAGCGGGAGCCGCCTGAACCACGGCAAGGAAAGCGGGCGGCAGCTGGGGCCGTCCCACAAGGGAAAGCCTGCAGGCAGAGGGGAGGCAGAGGACAAGGAGAAGCTTTCTGAGACAAGGTGTCACTATATAGCCCAGGGTTGCATTGAACTCCTGGAAGTCCTCCTGCCTCAGCCTCCAAGTGCATGTGTGGACACTGCCCACTGGAAGTACAGCCTTGTGGAGAAGAGAGAGCCAGCTCCGGCAAGCACAAGGGCCTAAGTTCAATCCCTAGTCCCGCAAAAATGAACAAAGAAACAAACAAACCCACATCTGCGTCAGATTGTCTTAGAGCCTGGGAAGCGCTGTGTTTCTCAGCCCCAAGCACAGAGACTCGATTTCAACAGAAAGGGGGTGCCCACGGGGACAGTGCCCTGGGGTCCCAGCAGGTTGGCGCCACTGCCTGGTGACATCAGAGCGGCTGCAGTGCTGGCGTGTCTCCAAGGAGGGGCTGGAGCACAAGCCGGTGCCTGTCAGGGTCAAGACCGGCGAGAAGGCCAGGCAAGCACTGCAGTTCGCGTCCTGCTGGGGCACAGCCATCCTGAGGCTCCAGACCTGGGGCGGAGCTCAGGGCTTCCTCACAGAAGCCCGACACTTCACACCAAGATTCCCGCCTCAGCTGGGCCGGCAGCCTTGATCTGAACAGGCAGCCGTGGAAACCGCGCAGAGAAGCAACAGCCTGCGAATGGGCAACCACATCACGTACACATGCGCCTGACACGGCGGCACAGGACTCAGAAACAGACGGCACAGAGACCTGACAGCCACAGCTAAGGCAAGTCCCAGTACTCAGTGCTGAGGGGATGAATCGAGGTGCAGAAGGCGCCACCCCACTCGCGTGGCAAGGTGCGCTGCTGTGACTCAGAGCAGATCAACTTCTCAGAGGTGGACAGTAACAAGAAAAGGAATCGTCAAAAACCCAATGGAATGACGCAATGTTCTTAAAAAAAAAAAACTAAAATGCTCTGGAATATTCTAGTACATTCTAGAGTATTTTGGGAATATTCTAGCTCTTGAACGCTATTCTGATTGGATACCTGTATACACGTGACTGAGCAGGCACAGTTTGTGATTTTATTGTGAGTAACCCACAACGTATGATAATAGAAAAGCAAGAACCAACTGGCATTTTCGGTTTCATTCAGTTTACCTATGTCACACTAGGTTCACAACCACAACATCGGCTGCCCCCCAGGAAGGACACTGGCTAGTCGGGGCAGGCATGGGAAAGACACTATCAAAGTATTTATTTGTGTGTGTGTGGCAGGGGCGGGGGTGGAACAGCAGGTGGAGTCGAACCTCCTGCCAGGACCCTGCCCTCTGCCTAAGCAAGTGCTTTGCTTTAATCTGTAGAGTTATTTGTCCAGGCCCGCCACACCTGATTTAACAAGCTTTTCCCAAGGACACACAACCTTTCCCACTCACAGTGCTAATGTCCCCAGACCTGAACAAAATGAGTTCTTGCCTAAATCTTCTTCCACTGCTGCTTTACCCAGACTTAAATTCTGGCTGTGGCGCCAGCCTAGACTAAACTAGTCCTTCTAACACACAGCGCTAGACACTCGCAAAAAGTGCACAGCCAGTAAACGTCAGCACTTCCAAGTCAACACACAGACTCCTGCACGCAGCTGGTACTGCTACCAGGTTCTAAATCATTCCAGAAGTCTATGTGAAAAAGCCAGGCATAGTGATACGCACCTGTCATCCTGCACTGGGAAGGCTGTGCCTACGGAGGCAGGAGGATCCTCACAGATTTTAGGCCAACCTGGGTTACACTAAGTTCAAGGCCAGCCTGAATTCTCAGAAAACAAACTACACAAGTTAATTTCCTTAAAGGTGAAATGATACCAATTAAAGTATGGGCATATCTTGCTTAAAACAAGATTTGGGCTGGCCAGATAGCTCTGCAGACCTAAGCGCCGTGCAGGTTCCGACCCTGGGGAGCACCAAGATGTGGACTGAGGTGGGCCGGGTGACACCTGCCTATAATCCCAGCTCTTAGGAGGTTAAACACGCACATCACTAGGAGACCAATCTATGTAGTGAAGCCGTGTAGCCCCTGTACTAAATACAAGAAAGAAAGAAAGAAAGAAGGAAGGAAGGAAGGAAGGAAGGAAGAAAGAAAGAAAGAAAGAAAGAAAGAAAAACAAGATTTGGGTTCCTCATATTTTTTTCTTTCTTTTTTTTTTTTTTTTTTTTCAGGACCGAGGTAAACAAGATTTGGGTTCCTCATATTTTTTTTTTTTTTTTTTTTTTTTTTCAGGACCGAGGTTCAAACTCATGACCTTGTACTTGCCAGGCATTTGTGCCACGGGGCTATCTCCCGAGGCCCTTCTCATATTTCTGACACTGACTCGGGGTTCAGCCTATTAAGGGTTATTGTGGAACTTACCATCATTTGAAAATAAATACATTTAAAAACAAAACTTGTCTTGATATTGTTTTAAGCCCCCAAAAGACCATGAAGGAAGAAAAATTCCAACAGTTTGGTGAAATTAAGAGGTGAGCTGTGGGGACCGGGAAGATAGCTCGGCAGCATAAGCACCTGCTGAGCAAATATAAGGTCCCGAGTTTGCTCCTCCATAGCGCAAAAAGAAAAGAGTGAGATGCCAACCCCTGTGCACCACCGCCTGCAAGCAGCAAGCGCCCCAAAATGCGAGGAGCAAAGCTGTCGCCTTGCCATCCACACGCAAGCCTCGGCTGCAGAGCCACACGGAGGATGCAGGGGGCCAGCAAGAGGAGGCTTACGGTTCTGCCAGCCATCCATCAGTGGGGTGAAAGCCAGCGCTCCTGAATCAGATCTTTATGTCTTCTGATTAATTCATGGAAAACACATTATTTTCCATAAATGTCATCAAAGAACAAAATGTTTTGACGATAGGCTCTGGTGCACCCTGGGAGGCTGAGGCAGGAGGATCATGTTGAGTTTGAGGTCAGCTTTTGCTACCTAGTAAGTTCAATGCCAGCCTAGGTTACATCGGGAGACCCTGTCTCAATCAATCATCTACCTATCAATCCAAGGGCACAACCTCTAATCCAATCTCCCTTCAGAAAATTTGTGCTACAAAATACTTGCAAAACAAAATTACCTGCAATAATTGTCTCTGCAGGAGACAGGTTAAATAATTTCTAGTCTTCATGAAATTATTCTACACATCTGAGTACAAAAAAGTAACCTTTACCTCCAAGATCTACTTAGAAGACCCAAAAGCCCCACTCCCGGCCACTGCCCACCCCCACTCTCCCAATCCCCGCCCCCAATCTCTATACAGCAACACAACGGGAATGCAGGCCCTGGGGCGGAGCCTGGAGAGCCCAAGCAGCACGGGAAAGAAGTGCAAAATTTAGTCTTCTCTCTTCCAACCTCTCAACCACCAAGATTTTATTGGTTACTCTCTTTTTTTTTTTAGAATTTTTTATTTTATTTATTTTTTTCTTGTTTCTGAACCTTTATTTGTTTATTCACTCATTTTTATGGCTGGCTCAGCCCACCCCGAGGGCAGGGCTGGCGCAGCATGTGGTGCTGGGGATTGAAGCCTCCCAAGCTTTCCCAAGCAGGCGCTTTAGACCACTGAGCCATCCCGCTGGGCCCCTTATTGGTTACTTTTTAAAGAAATAAAATGTAAGGTAAGGAAAGCAAACTTTGCAAACACGCAAACTCGTGGCTCACTGACAAAAGCGGCAGAGCCAGCGAAGCCGCAGCACATACCGGACAGCAAGCGCTAGGGCGACACCCCTTCCCACTGGACCGACAGGTAGGGGTTTCCACGAACAGAGCCCGGCAAACCACTGCTGCCTCACGAAGGCAAGACAACACTGATGTGCAGAAAAACAAACGCAAGACCCTTCCCCTTGCTCTCTCGGGATCGTTGTGTGTCTTTCCTGTTTATCTCCCAATTAGGTTTAAAAAAAAAAAATCCTGTGACAAGGTATCCACTGGTGTCCACTGGTTCTGCCCCATGGCGGTGCAGCTGCAACGGGGTCACGTCGAGAAACGGGAGGATTTTCCCAGACTTCAGCTGCACTAGGAGAGGTGACAAGCAACCTTTCAGGAAGGGCCACGCGCCTCCCTGTCCAGCTGGAAGTCTAGGATGGACGGCGCGGGCGCCTCTTGCGCCCGACACTGCTGTGCACACTGTGCATACCCGGGGCACGGTGCACGTGAGCACCCGCCGGTGCCTCCATGCCATCCTCGGGGAGCGCTGCCAGCGTACTCAGAGGAAGAGAAGCCCAACGCTCGGAGTCCATCCCGAGGCTGAAGCAGGCAGCCCTCTGGAGCACGACCCTAAAACGTGAGGACGCCCCTCCCGCGGCTAGTGTGCAAGTGCAAGCTCAAGTTCAAGCTGAGGCTCGGGCAGACTCGCTCTTCCCGCGCTGGAGGCGCAGGTTGAGCTCTGCGAGTGCAAAGCAGGGCCTCACTTCCCGCGCTGCTCACGCCACGTCGCCGGCGGCCAGACACGCGCGTGACGGCGCCCACTTTACCAGACCAACGAGACTGAAGGGGGTGGGGGGAGAACCGGATCCGAGCGGCGGCCAGAGAGCCGCACACACAGGGCCGCGCTCCGCCTGTGGCGCCCCCTCTCTCCCGGTCCCCCCGCTCCCCGAGCCCCGCGCCCCCTCGCGGCAGCCGCGCTCACCAAAACAGCAGGTTGGCGCCTGCAAAGGCCAGCAGGCTGCGCAGCGGCCTCTCCCAGCTCAGTAGCTCGCGGGCGCGGCAGGCGAGCCACAGCCCCGGCTCCCCGAGCAGCCGCGCCACAGCGGCGGCCACTCGGCCCGCGTGCTCCCGCGCCTCCTGCGCCTCTCGCTCCGCCGCGCATCCTTCCGGGTCCGGGGACCCGGGCGCCGCGCTCGCCATCTTCGCCACCACAGCGGGAACGCGACGCAGACGGGGACGAAGAGCTCCGGGTGCGCGAGGCGGCCAGCGGCTGGGTGCTCTGACGTCAGCCCGCGGGCGGGGGCGCCGCTCGGGAAGTGGGTGCGGTCTGGTTGGGGGGCGGGGCGCGAGCACCCGGCACCCGGCGCGGAGTAAAACAGGCAGGGGCGTGGGGGTGCCGCCTGTCTTCCGCGCGCTCTGGAGGCCAACCTGAGTCACTTAGTACGAGTCCCGCCTGAAGTATCGAGCAAACCCGTGTCTCAGAAACAACAGCACAAACCAGAGAAAAGCCTGGGCGTTCCATAGCGCGCATCTGGATGGCCAGATATGCTGAGAAGGTCCCTGCGCGAACCTTACACGTAATAGATTCCCGGGCTTCGACCAAGCTTTCTTGAGCAGCCACGGTGCACGCAATGCATCCCGGAGGGTAAGGCTTCTTCCCTCTCGAGGCCTCAGACAAGGGACACCAGTTGTGACCGGGGTTGTGGTAGGGCATCGCAGATGTGAAGAGGAGCTTTACTTAAACTGGCCGACCGAAGCTTGAGTCTTCCGCAGGAAAATGCCCGGACATGAGACCGTAATGCTAAGCGAAATACATGGCTCCTCCTGTGTGAGAAACCCAAAATGTAGCCAGAAAGCAAGATAAACCATAGGAAGCAGGGAGACAGATCTCCCAAAGGAAGGAGACTGGGAGATGAAGGAGGGACGGGGGTGAAGGAACCTAAAACTCAATGTGCTCTGCACACGTGCACTAATAAACATGAAAGCTTTAAAATAATGACACGCTGGCATCAGGGTGGGAGGAAGAGGAGACTGAGGATTTGGGGCCAAAGGGCTCGCAGCTCCATTTGCAGGGCCCAGGAAGCACGTGGGGGCGGGGCAAGGGCAGCCTTTTGTTGCAGGGAAACCAGGCCAAGGAAGCTATGTAGCTGGGGGTGGGGTGCACTTGGAGATGTACCCGCAGTAATCCACCACTGTTGGGAAATTTGGAAGGTTTTTTTTTCTTGTTTCACAACTGTTTTTTATGTTTACAGCCGGCTCAGCCTGCCCTGAGGGCAGGGCTGGCTCAGCATGTGGTGCCGGGGAACCACAGTCCCTGCAGCCACCTAAGCTTTCTTAAGCAGGCGCTTTAGACCACTGAGCCATCCTGCGGGGCCCCTGTTTGTTTTGTTATTGTTGTTCTTTTTGACAGCCTCACTATGTAGTTCAGGCTGGCCTTGAATTCACTGTATGTATAGCCCGGAGCATCCTCCAACTCAGCGACCCTCCTGCCTCCGCGCCTCCCCTCCTCCTCCCCCCACCTGTGCTGGGATGGCAGGCGCGCATCCAGACCCCGGGGCTAGGCGGTGTGGCTTTTAACCCGACAGTTCCACGGCCTTCCTAGCAGTCTCCTTCAGACGCCTTTATGGAAATAGTTCCAGGAAGCGATGAAAAAGTAATGTGGAAACAACTGAGGTATTTTTTTTTCCACAAAAAACTATCGGTTCTCAGGTGTGTCCTTCCACAGGCCCTCCAGAGACACTTGGGCAAGATACACGATTCTTTATTTTGCAATTCAGCCTTTGCTTAGGTGTTGATCAGGCTGCGATTTTCTAACATCAGCGTCGCTTGCTAGACCCAGTGCTGTGGCTGGTGCTGAGGGCTCAGAGTGGAGCAGAAGGCCGCCCCCACGTGGCCGGGCACCCTAACGGCATCCGCAGGGCTCTGCGGGTCCCTCCTGCTCCCCTGCACTCTAACTATGGCTGCAGGGAGGTGCTGATGGAGCAAGAGCTGTCGACAAGCAGGCCACACAGAGGCTGAGCTGAGCTGCTGTGCGAGAGACGAGGCCGCTCTTACCTCCGGGCGCCCTGAGTCCCCCTGCAAGCAGCTGGGCATAAAGCGTCCCCTTTCCCTTCACATGAACCGTTCTGCATGAAGGGCTCGGGATGAACCGCTGACCTCTAAGAACCGCTGCTGCGTGGCGGCTGGGCCAGACCCTGGCCAAGACGCACCAGCGGTGCTGCCTCTTTCTTCTTTGTCCAATTATCTGACACTGGGGTCGTTGATTCAGTGTGAAGACTGCAGAGAGATAATCCCCGTGGCAACTTGCGGGACACTGGTCCCCTGTTTCAAGAACATGTGACATTTCAGGCCCTTGGCAGGGCTCAGTGTGGAGATTCCCTGCCGAATTCCGCCTTGCTGAGTGTGGGGAGCGGAGCGGTTAAGGCTAACGGAGCTGCGCTGGTGATTTCACCCAGCGGAGGAAAACAGGCGGGGCAACCGTCCCAGCCTCTGAGTGCAGGACAGCGGGGAGGAATGTGGGAAACCATCACCGTGCACGACGACGCGTGCAAGCGACTGCTCGCCTGGATCTTCTGAAAGAACGCAGAAAGCTCTGTAATAGGAGAGGAAAGGAATGAATAATTAATTCCCCTCCAGGAGGCCAGAGGGAAGGAGAGCTGTAGACTGTGGGAACTGAACCAGCGGCAGTCTGGATCCCAGTCTAGGCCCTATGTGATTCCTCAAAGGAAGCGGCCCAGTGTACCTGTGATACTTTGTGTCTGCCCCACAGTGAGAATGTTTGCACACTGCTGGTTTCATGAAAGCAGTCCCGGGGGCTGGGCAGGATGGCTCAATGGTCTAAAGTGCCTTCTTGGGAAAGCTTGGGCGGCTTCAAGGACCGCCGTTCAATCCCTGGCACCACATGCTGTGCCGGTTCAATCCCTGGCACCACATGCTGTGCCAGCCCTGCCCTCGGGGCGGGCTGAGCTGGCCATAAAAATGAGTGAATAGACAAACAAAGGTTCTGAAACAAGAAAAAAATTAAATTAAATTAAAAAATTCTTAAAAAAAAAAAGAAAAGAAAGAAAGAAAGAAAGCAGTCCGACTGTGATGTAGATGGCCTGACGCCATGCTCTTATCGCAGAGCCAGGGACTGGAGGCAGCTTGCTCTGAGCACGGACATGACCCCATTGTATCACAGCAGCACCAGCAGTGACTCAAGTGGAGACCCCACAAGACCCCGACTCTCTATATCCCCTGACCTGGCTCTAAGACCCAGCAATGGCCTGTCTCACAGTAGGAAGCCACCAGGCTCGTGTGGGCCTGAGTATACGTCCTACTTTGGGATTTTACAAAGGGAACAATGCAATGCGGGACACATTTTATAAAAACATAAAAATTATTTTGTGGTCACCCAGACAGTTATATACAAAGAAAGTGCAAAAATCTGTCCACATTCTAAAGACCTAAGACTCCAATGGAGGACCTGGATCCTAATGTCCTGCACGAGTCTGACTGAAGTCCTAAAGCCTTTGGCAATGCCTCCCATGAGTCCAACTGCAGGCCTAGATCTCGTGACAGTGTCTCACGCAGGCCTGCTTCACGGGTCTACACTGGGAAGGCCCGGACATCAATGGTGGAAGCTAGAAGGTCTGTTTCAGCAGGATGAAGGATCAGTGGGCACAGGCTGAGGCATAGGCCCCAGAGCCAGGAAGCGATGCTCAAGGTAGGAACTGAGCTCCCCACAAAGGAACTGCAGCCATCCTGAGCACAGTGAGGTCCTGAGCTGAGTTCCCATCAGGAAAGTCAACGCAACACGCTTCTCCAGGAGACTAACCTGTGCACCGTCTTCCCCTCCGGAGCCAGGAAGCCATGCTCCAGGTGAGGACCAGAGCTTCCCTCAGTGAACTGTGGTCATCCTCGCGACCTCTAGACCCCGAGCTCCCTGGACAGCGAGAGCTGCCAAGTTCATCAGGAAAGCAGGCGTGAGGAGCTCTTGCGAGATCACCAACCACTCCTGCAGCTTCTAGCGGCTCCCAACACCTCTGCTTCTCCACCCCATGAGGGCCGCCCCCAACCAGCACCATGCTCCTTCGGTTCAGCTGCGTGTTCCGAGTTGCCCAGCAGCTGGCGCCCAGCATGGCGCCTGTGTGTGCGGGGTGCACAAGTCCAAACTGCAGCATGCCACACTGAGCAAGCACTCTCCACATGCGGGATGCACTCCCCACAGCAGACATGCTCGCACCGGGAGGGTGGGCATCAGTGTGGGGTGTCTTCACTCAAAGAGCTATTTCATAATCCAGACTGGCCTGGAACCCACCGTGTAGCCCAAGCTGGCCTTCAACTTCCAAGAATCTCCTGTCTCAGCATCCGAAATGCTGAGCTCACAGGTATGCATCACCATACCACGCTTCCAAATGAGATCTTCTTAAGGATTTGAAATGTTTGATTAGCCGGGCCATGGCAACGCACACCTATAGTCCTAGTACTTGGGAGGCTGAGGCAGGAGGATCAGTGTGAGTTTGAGACCAGCCTGGACTACAGAAAGTGAGGTCAAGGCCAGCCTGAACTGCATAGCGAGACCCTGTCTCAAAAAGACAAGAAAGAAAAAAAAAGAAAGAAAAAGAAAAAGAAAGAAAAAAATGTTCAGTTAGACTAGACATAGTAGCACAATGGCAATTTGGAGGCAGATGGCAGATCTATCTTACGTCAATGGGCGCTGGTCAGGTTAATTCCCAGAATGCTGGGCCCTGATCAGTGGAGGTCTTGGGCTTCTATGGGACAAGCAAGCAGGAAGAACAGAGGGGCGCTGGCTTGTCAGTTTGGGACTGGCATATACGCTGTGCATCCTAGGGACCAGCTGCGCATCACAGGGACCAGCTGTTTCTAAGAGACAAGAGCAACGAGAGGCAGCCGGACTGCAAGTCTGAGCCCAGCCTGGGCAATACAGTGACTGGCTGAGACTTTTTCTCAAAATAAAAAGTAAAATAAGAGCTAAGGATGTAACCCCAGCGTGAAGGCCTTGGGGTCAGTACTCAGCACTAGGGTAATTAGGAAGAAGAAAGGTCGCAGTGTGCCAGTACACAGCATAATGCCTGCAGCCACGTAATTCCAACCAACACATTCCTTGGCCTCACCATTTTGGAGGCCAGAAAGTCTGGGGGCTGGGTGCCACACCTGGAGGGGTGGGCCGCAGAAGTGAGCCAGAAGGTGTGGGAAGGGGGTGCCCTCTCCTAGTCCTGCCTGCAGAGACCACACCTCTAGACAGCACTATGGACCAGTTAGGTCCCCAGCAAGGGCAGCAGGGCCCATGCCAGCCCAGCACAGTGGTGCCGTCCTCACTCCCAGTGCTCAGGTGAGCAGCATGTACACATTAGGTGGGGCCCATCAGGACCCAAGCTTCTGCACTCCCCAGGGGCGCCCAGCTCCTCCTGAGTCCAAGGGCAGAGCAGAGCAGAGCAGAGCAGAGCAGAGCAGAGCAGAGCAGGTTTTTAAAATTTTGTGTCCGGGGCCCGGCAGGATGGCTCAATGGTCTAAAGCGCCTGCTTAAGAAAGCTTGGGCGGCTGCAGGGACCGCGTTTCAATCCCCGGCACCACATGCTGTCCCAGCCCTGCCCTTGAAGCGGGCTGAGCCGGCCATAAAAATGAGTGAATAAACAAATAAAGGTTCTGAGACAAGAAATTAAATTAAATTAAATTTAAAAAAATTTTTTGTGTGTGTCCTGGGGCTAGTGAGATAGCTCAGTGGACTACAGCACCTGCTTAGGCAAGCTTAGGCAAATGCAGAGGCTGCAGTTTGATCTCCAGCACCAGCGCGGGCTGAGCGGGGCCAGGACGGAGCCCAAGGGAGGTTGGACAAGATCTCTAATTCCAGTGCTGGGGAGGCTGAAAACAGGAAGATCACTATGAGGCTGAGCTATGTAGTGAGACCCTATAAAAACCAAATGCATTTAAAAATAAATGAATCAATTTTGTGGTGTGTGTGTGTGAGAGACTGTGTGAGCCACTCTGGCCTCAAACTTCTGGCAAGCAGTCTTCCTGCCTCAGCCTCCTGAATCTGTGATTCCTGGCCTGGACCACAGTATCCACCCTGTGCCCCAGCCCTGCTTCTAAGCACTGACCTGGGCCAGGTGATAGCCTCTCTGTCCCCTGCCCTTCAGGGTCCTGTCCTCCTGTTTCTGTCCTCATCCACTGATCACCTGGTGCACACCACATGTGGACCACGGGTTGCTGGGAGGTGTGGCACCGCTGCCTTTCCCAGGGTGCTCAGGCCAGCGGGATAGAGACCAAAAGAAGATCTTTCAGAGGGCAGCAGGGGCCCTGGAGGTTCCCTTCAAGGGGAGCGGGGGAGTCTGTGGGACAGCCTGGCAGAGGCGTGGCTGGGAAGGAGCCAGAAGCCCTGGCCTGCTCACTGCCCAGCTGGGCTGCAGTCTGGGTGCTGGCAGGCCCTGACTTGTCGTGAAGGTGTACATACCCAAGATGTTTCAGCTTTCCAGTAGGACCAAAAGGTCACCCATCCAAGCCAGACACAGCAGCGCCTACCTGTAATCCCAGTGCTGAGGAGGCTGAAGCAGGAGGATCACTATGAATTTGAAGCCCTGTTGGGCTACACAGTGAGTTTTAGGCCTGCCTGAACTACACAGTGAGGCCTTGTTCCAACAAACAAGGAAACAATACCCCTCACGAACAATAATACTTTGAATCTTAGCTTTTGATCTTCACGGTACTCAGGCCACACTGGGCAGCTAGGAAGGCAGGTCACACGGCAAGTACTGGAGCAGCACTCCAGGCTGCTGGTAAGGACAGACAGAAGGCAGGATCTTTGGTGCATTTTGACTTAAAGTTTTCTCAACTTAGGGTGTCTTTACTCAGACCTCACGGACAGCAGGCTGAAAACTGGGTAGGAAAACACTGGGATGAACAGAACGAGGGGCAGGCCCAACCTTGCAGGCAGGAGAGGATCTTGGGGACTGTGGGTCTCTTTGTCGCTATTGTTTGCTGTGGGCAGGAAGCGAGAATGAAAACACCAGCTTCCTGCAGCCCCAGGAAGCCTTTCTCGGCTCTCGCCTCAGCCATCAGTCACCAGTCACAGCAAACAGGAGCGGATGGCTCAGCCGCCAGCTGCCTCTGAAATCAGGGCTCTGAGTCCGACCCTTGGTCTCTGGGTTTCCTGTGCCAGACTTAAGACTCAATCAGGAGAAACGTGAGGAGTGAAGAAGGCCCAGCCCAAGACCACGCTTCGCTTCACAGGGCCCACCACTCCCTGCCCGGCAGCCATCAGTGTTGTAGGTCGCGATCCGGAGCCCAAAGAAGCGACGAGAAGACCCAATGAATGTAGCTTCAGAGATCTCACTGAGATTTGTCTTTCGAAGTGAGCGCAGAACTCTAGAAGTATCTCCTTTTTATTTATGTCATACAATAGGATGTATTGTATGTACAGGGAGGAGAGGGGATCACCAGCGTTTTAAGTATGGGGGTGGGGGCGGGAGAGACATCACTCAGGGTCAACTGTTGTGCCAATGTCTCAAGTAAGGGTGGAGACATCAGTCAGCATAAGCTGTTACACCTTTTTAAATCCTAGTTTTCCAAAATACCTAAGTAACAGATTACAACCCATCCTAAGCTTTGTTTATTGTTCTTCGCTTCTTAGTTTCTTGTCTCTGCACACCAGCTTGAGCTCAACAGCAGTCCGGTGCAAGAAGGGGGCCTTCCAGCAGGGGCAGTGGCCGCAGGAGCTGCCTCTGGCTGGGAGACATGGGTCCTCTCAAACCTCACACAAATGGCACAGCCAGGGCATTGCCAGAGCTCGCGACTGCCAGGCCATCCAGGAAAAGGGAAGGTTCTGCTCATTGTAGCTCACAGCTCGGCAGCAGGCTGTAGGCTAATTCATTGGAAACTGAGGCTTCCTCCACTCCTGCACCATTGTATGTATGCATGTATGGATGTATGTGACCAGCTCAGTCCACCACGGGGTGGCACAGAGGGTAAAGATCAAACATACATACTCTTCATCATGTTAGCCATGGTGGCACTTGCCTGCAGTCCCTGCACTTGGGAGGCTGAGGCAGGAGGGTTGCCGTGAGCCTGAAGCCAGCCTGGACTCCACAGGGAGGCTCTGTCTGCAGTCCGCCCCAGCCACTGTGTGCCTCCTACCAGCCCAGGAGAGGTCAGAGAGAACCCCACCCAGCTGATGGCATAACCACTGCTCTGTATCTGTGGCGACCTGTAGGCCTGGGGTCAGAAACGCTGGGCAAGCCGTGATTACGTCTGCATTCTATCCATCTGCAGTAACCAGCTATATAGGTCAGAGGTGCCCAGGGCAAGTGACTGTCCTCTCACATCGTTTTTGTTGTCTTGTTGGTTTGGTTTTTGAGACAAGCTCTGGCAGTGTCACCCAGGGTGGTCTCGAACTTGTAACCCTCCTCCCTCAGCCTTCTCAGCACTGGGCTTACAGCCCTGTCCCTGAGTTCCAGTTTGTGTGATCGCGGGACTTTCTTTTCATTATTTATTTATTCATTTATTTTTGGCAGTACGGAGCCGACTGTCTGGCTCGCGTATCTTAGACTGGATTCTGAATTCCGAGAGCTTCTTGCTAGCTCCAGCCTGTCTGTCGTGCTAACAGCTCCCATCGCTGTTCCCAGCTGTCCCTGGGTCTCCGATCCTAGGCCCGCCGTTGCACTGAGGTACAGGTCAGCGGGCACACTTTTGCGTGGCCTTGGGGCTCCATCTGGCCAAGGTCCCTGCCCCCAGCCCCATGAACTCTGCTCCTTCACACCCCCCCCGGTGGGTGCTTCTATCTTTGCTGGGTATCTTGAGGATCATCTCCACTTTTTACTGGTACTAGGGATCGAACTCAGGGTCTTGGGCTTGCCTGGCAGGTGCTCAAGCCACTGAGCTGTCTCCCTTGAAGGTCCCCTCGTGGCTAAAGCCAGGCTAAAGGTAATCCAAGAAAGATCCTGCCCAGAATATGCTCAGTAAGTCAGGATATCCTTTCACGCAAGATGAAGGCTCTCGGCTTCTCTTCTGCAGCTCTGGCAGTATTACTTTTGTCCTGTAGGCTTTTATTCTTTCAAAACTTGGGAAGAAATAATGACAGTTCAACAGGTTCATATAAATCTAAGAAATCCACAGCCGCCACCAGCTTTCTGAAATTCCTATTCAGCAGCAGCGCTCAGACCAGGCTTCGTTGATTTTTGTTTTTGTTTTTTCTTCAAAGCTGGTGGCTCTGGAAGATCCCTGGGACTGGGTCACCCTTCCTATCTGCTCCAGAGAGGCCACAGTGTGGCCAGCAAACGTGTGGTTCAGGTGCGCCAGGTGACAAAGCCCACAGGTCCTCCACCCTGCCGTCACACCCCATTTCCTACTATCCTTTAACCTTGCCCGGCAAAGAACATTCTGCACCTGCTTCTGTCCCCCAGATTTCCCACACTTGGGCTCCACAGTCAGCCCACAGCTCCAGTACCAAACGGGGAAGCAAGCCACTAGCAAGCGGGGTTTCCCTGTAGGGGGCGGGGCGGGGCGGGGACTCTCTGGCTTCCAGGGGATAGAGTCCTACTTAGAATATCAGTCCCTGGTGCCGGTCCCAGGCGAGTCTGTGGCTGCGCTTGTTTACTCTTTTGTCTTGAGGTGCGGCCTCCAGGCCCCCAGCCGGAGTGCCTGTGGCTCCCAAAGTTTCAAAGTCACCTGTCTTCCATGTTGTCTCCTTGAGGGCTTGGCCCTGTCTGCCTGCCTAGAATATTTCCATCTAATTCAGTTGCCTGCAACAGTATCACTGATTCTGAGGCCAGGCTGGCTGAACTACCAGCCAGCGAGGCTGTGTCTCGTCAAGCAAAACACCAGAAACAGCAACGGGAAGGTGAGCCTCAAGTGTGAGCTGAACTTGGGGGGCAGAAAGCCCACTTTGCAGCTCCCCTGGAGTAAAGGGTTCAGTGACTGCCGAAGAGCAGCAGGTCTCCCTGAGAGCAGGGCTTCACACAGGGCTCTCAAAATAGTCAGGAGCCCAAGCCCAGTAGGTGGTGTTCTTGCCCGCTTGCTACCATCGGATCCTGATGTTAATCAATTTTACCTGAGCAGTGGTGCTTGTAATCTCATTGGTTGACCACAGTTTGATCCCACCTCATACCCACCTAAGCGAGTTCCCATGTCTTCTCTATAAAAGTCCCTGGAAGATACAGCTTCCTGGGGACACCCACTCGGGACCCCCCTCCAGTCCCTCTCTCAGACAGGAGCTTTTTTTTCTCTCGATAAATATGTTCTGCTCATTACCTCTGCTTTGTTCCTAAAGTTGATTCTTTGGTTTTATTTATTTATTTATTTATTTATTTATTTATTTATTTATTTATTTATTGTCTTTTTGAGACAGTCTCACTATGCAGTTCAGGCTGTCATTGAACTCACTTTTGTATCCCAGGCTGGTCTTGAACTCACACAGATCCTCCTGCCTCAGCCTCCCAACTGCTGGGATTACAGGTTTGCGCCAACATGCCTGGCTCATTCTTTGGTTTTAGAGAACATGAACTCATCCCAGGTACTTTTCAGGTAGGGGATAGGTTTTCCCTATATCATTTGGAGGTTCCCTGTTGGAGGTCATCCACCCCAGATCAGTTTTTTCTTCCTGACTTTCAACTTCTGTGGCTTTGAAAATTAAAAAAAAAGAAAAAAGAAAAAAAGAAAAAGAAAAATTTCAAAACAACAAAAAATGGTTTTTAGAAGTGTAAGAGTGGGCCCGGCAGGATGGCTCAGTGGTCTAAAGCGCCTGCTTAGGCAAGCTTAGGTGGCTGCAGGGACCATGGTTCAATCCCTGGCACCACATACTGCGTCAGCCCTGCCCTCAGGGCAGGTTGAGCCAGCCATAAAAATAAATAAATAAGCAAACAAACAAAAGTTTTGAAACAAGAAAAGAAATTATTATTATTATTATTTTTTTGTCTTTTTGAGACAGGGTCTCGCTATGCAGTTCAGGCTGGCCTTGAGCTCACTTTCGTAGCCCAGGCCGGTCTTGAACTCGCACCGATCCTCCTGCCTCAGCCTCCCGAGTGCTGGGATTACAGGTGTGCGCCACCACGCCCGGCTAAAAATAAAAAATTCTTAAAAAAAAAAAAAAAAAAAAGAAGTGTAAGAGGGCTCTTTTACACTGAATTTTAAGAGATTGCTTCTACTTCCTCTTTCCCACTGTACTAGGCTACCATGTGCCAGCCCCCCAAGGCCTGCTGGAGGATGGGACGTGGCCCCGGGGAGCTCCCTTTGCAGGCCCTGCCAGCAAGTCAGTCCTCCTCTGGGGAGCAGGAGCCACGCTGTTCAGTCCAGCTTGCTGTGCCAGCTTCAGTCCTGTACACAGCCCTGGGAGAAGGGGACAGAGCCCAGCACTGGATGGCCAGTGCCATCCAGGAGAAGGAAATCTGCAATAAAAATTCATTCAGGCCACCTGTGATGGTGCACGCCTGTCATCCCAGCACTCGGGAGGCAGGAGGATCACTGTGAGTTTAAGGCCAGCCTGAATTACAAAGAAGACCCTGTCCCAAAAAAAAAAAAACAAGAAGAGGGTAAAAAGATGAGTAATTGGGTGGGGGTGGGGATGCTGTAGCGCAAGGCAGGCAGGGAAGGGGCTTCCGAGCGGAGACATCAGGAAGGACGGGGGTGTCATGGTGACTCCAAAGAGTAGAAAGAGCTCTGGATTTTATGCAAGAGGTGCACAAAATCCAACTGTCATCTTTTTTTTGGCTTGGGACAGGATCTCACTAAGCAGTCTTGGCTGGCCTGGAAGTGTGGGCCAGCCTCCCTGTCTCAGTCTCCCACATGCTGGCGTCACACGTGTGTGCCTCCTCCTGAGTGCTGGGATTACATGTGTGCAACACCACACCTGGTTTAAATTTTTTTTTTTTTTTGTACCAGGAATTGAATTCAGGAACTTGTGCTTGCCAGGCATGTGCTTGTGCCACTAAGCTATATGCCCAGCCCAGCCCCTTATAAACTCTTTATCAAATCTCAATAAATTTGTTTCTAGCCGAGTAGATTCTGACTAAATTTGCTAGGTGCGGTGCAATTTTTTTTAAATTTTTATTTATTTATTTATTTATTTTTTTTTTTCTTTTTTTTGCGGAAACGCGGTTCCAACTCACGATCTTTTTTGGGGGGTCTCACTATGCAGTTCAGGCTGGCCCTGAACTCACTTTTGTAGCCCAGGCTGGTCTCGAACTCACACTGATCCTCCTGCCGCAGCCTGCCAAGTGCTGGAATTACAGGTGTGCGCCACCACACCTGGCTCCCAACTCATGACCTTGCACTTGCCAGGCAGGCACTTGTGCCACGGAGCTATCTCCCCAGCCTGTAATAGCACAGATTATGTGGTATGTGTACAGTTCACTGTGATGAGGGGTGATGGCACGGTCTTGTAGGGACCCACAGTTGGTTTTGGTGTTTGGGAACAGGGTTTCACTTTATTGTTCAGGCTGTTTTTGAACTCACCGTGCAGCCCAGGCTGGCCTCCAGCTTGCTGTGACCCTTGTGTCTCAGCCTCCCGAGCGCAGGGCTTACAGGTATGCACCACCGTGCCTGGCCGGCAGTCGTCTTCACAAGAGAATGAATGATGGGCAACAAGCGAATCTTTTTTTTTTGGTATTTTCTAAACTAAACACTTTATATGTTTGTGTCTTGGGTCATCTGTGGGCTAAGAAACCCCTTCCTTACTTCAAATCCCAAATACAATCTGCCATCAGGGTCCAGCTGTGGGTGAGGGAATGGGATGGATGCAGGCCCAGGGGAGGCCTGGTGGCCATGTCAGAGCTGACGCACGAGTCCAAAGCCACCTCCTGAGGGCTGAAAGCTCAGACCGGGGCTGCGCTGACAGCACCTCTGTGTCACTGCCACTGAGCGCACCTTGATCTCTCAGCTGTGTTGGCTCTGAGAACCCCTCGTGCAGGCAGAAGGAAGGAGACGGTCGGAGGGCAGGCCCGCTTAGCTGTATGTGTGCGTGTCACACAGCCCTCCAGGGAGGGGCACACGCTAGGGGAGCGGCAGCAGACATCAACTTGTTAAAAAATATTCACTATGGCTTTTTGTCATCTACGTATTTGGTACGGGGCCTCACTATGCAGCGCGGACTCAGTGCTGTTTTCAGCCTCCCCTGCTCTGGGATTACAGGTGTGTACCACTGGGCCTGGACTCGGGCTGGCTCAGTGCGCCCTGAGGATGGGGCTCGCACTGCATGTGGCACTACATGAAGTAACAGAAGACAGGCTGGGTTAGACCATGTCAAGGAGGAACCCTCTACCAGCCAGTAAATGAATCCTCCTCCCTGCCAGCCAGGAGACGGGGGATTGTTTTGGGATTAACTGATCTATGACACGCTCTTGGAGTTTTACACTGAGTATCACTTAAAGGACCTTGTCCAGCTGCCTCATTTGTGGGTGGGAAACTCGGTCATGCAGCCCAGCCTCTGCAGCGCTTCTTTGCTGCTAGGATCTGCTCATATTCTAGCTTAGTAATTTTCATTCATTCATTTATTCACTCGTTCATTCATTGGGCAGGGTGGTGAGGGTCTCACTACTAGATCAGATGTGTAGTGAACCACTTGTTCATAGCCTCCCAAGAGCTGGGATTACAGGCATGTGCGCCACCACGCCCAGTCTTACTGCCTTCTCAGTACGCCCCAGGGGCGGGGCTGGCATGGCAGGCCCAGGAATCCGAGCCCTGGCCCCTGTGCCTGCTTGCAGGCACTTTAATCTGCTGAGTTATTTGGCCAGCCCCTACTTACTTAATATGTAGTTGTGAATTTAGGTTTCAGTTCAGATTGCAACACTGAAAACCGCAGAGGCTTTAGTTTCAAAGGATATAATTATTTCTTACATTTTTAAAGATATAGGGGCTGGGGAGATAGCTTAGTACAATAAGCACTGCCTGGCAAATACAAGGACCTGAGTTTAATCCCTGGTTCTTTTTGGTCTTTTTTGAGACAGGACCTCATTATGCAGTTCAGGCTGGCCTTGAGCTCACTTTTTGTAGCCCAGGCTGGTCTCGAACTCGCATTGATCCTCCTGTCTCAGCCTCACAAGTGCTGGGATTACAGGCATGCACCACATCTGGCAATAAGATAATAAATTTTTTTTATTTTTATTTTCTTGGTACTGAGACTCAGGGCCTTGGGTTTGCCAGGCAGGTGTTTATGCCACTGAGATATATTCTCAGCCTATAATTTTTTTTTTTTTAGGACTGGGATTTGAACTAATGACCTTGCACTTGTAGGCAGGCACTTGTGCCAAGGCACTATCTCCCCAGCCCCTCTCCAGCCTATAATATTAAATGTTTTTGGTAACATTTAAAAGGTATCTCAGCTGGTGCGATGGCTCAGTGGTCTAAAGTGGCTGCTTAGGAAAACTTAGGTGGTGGCAGAGACCGTGGTTCGATGCCAGGCACCATATCAGGGTAAGCCGGTCATAAAAATAAATAAAGAAAGAAACATGC
>PVJA010008307.1:34881-65040 GCA_004027025.1 Myocastor coypus
CCAAAAAAAAAAAAAAAAAAAAAAAAAGAGCAGCTTGAACAACATTACTGTCAAAAAGACAGAAAAAAAAAAGATTAAAAAAAATAAAAGGTTAAAAAAAAATAAATAAAAGGTATCCTAAAAGTTTGTTTTATTGTGCAGGGTCTCCCTATGTAGTTACAACTCATAGTGATCCTCCTGTCTCAGCCTCCCCAGCACTGGGATTACAGGCACCCGGCACCACACCTGGACTCCATCGCCTTTCAGTGCGCTCAGGGCGGGCATGGCATGTGGTGCCAGGGATCAAACCCTGGACCCTCTGGCTCTAAAGGTTCATTTTATGATTAGTTTTCAGCTTTCCGTCCTATCTAGAATTGATTGATTGATTGATTGATTGATTGATTGATTTGAGACAGGTTCTTGACATGTAGTTCAGGCTGGCTTTGAACTCACTGGCCTTAAGTCTGAAGCAGTCCTCCTACCTCAGCCTCCCGAGAGCGGGGACTGCAAGCATCTGTCACCCACCTGGCTCCACAGAGGCTTTTAGTCACTCTGTGGACCACACTGAAAGCTGCCCACCTGGCACACACAGGCAGGTGGGCAACCAACAGCCCAGCACAGCTGTGGACAGAGGATGCTAACGTATCATCTGATGACGATGTTTTATGTTCGTGCAGGTCGTGAATACCCAGGAGACCTAGTGAGGGTACGTAGACCTCCTCTCTCAGGCATTCTGCTGCTTTCTGTCACTCTAGTTTTTTTTTTTTAAATTAAAAAAATTAAAAAATCTTTTCTTTATCTATGTTTGGTGCAGGGCTCAACTCGTCTCAGGTGCAGTGATCCTCCTGTCTCAGTCTCCCCAGCGCTAGGATCACAGGTGAGCACCACCATGGCAAGGCGTGCAGCATGGGCAACTGAACCCAGGTCCTTGTGCTTGCTAGGCAGACGCACAGACCACCACGCTATCTCCTCAGTCCTCCAGTTCTCTTTTTGAGACAGGATCTTGCTATTTATTTCAGGCTGGCCTTAAACTCATGTAGCCCAGGTTGGTCTTGAACTCTTGGTAACCCTTCTGCCTCAGTTTCCTGCATGCTAGCACTGCAGGTCTATGTCACCATGCCTGGCAGGCTACAGTTATGTCTAAATAAAATGTTAAAAGCCAGCCAGAGTTGCTGGCTTGTCCAGGTGCCTGCGTGAATCGAGGTTCTCCGAAGAAATAGGGAGGGAATCAGTCATACATACACAGCCACTCCCTAAAGAAAGCCTAACTATTCCATACTGCCACAGAAACTAATATAAACAAAACCAGAGCCTGGAGTGGTGGCACAGGCCTGTAATGCCAGCACTCCAGAGGCTGAGGCAGGAGGATCCCCAGTTCAAGGGCAGGCTGGGCTATGTAGTGAGCTCAAGGCCAGCCTGAAGTGCATAGAGACCCTCTCAGAGAAAACCAGGACCAAAGTAAACTCTCCATCTTGGTGGTGGTATAGCTCCAGGACCTTGACCTCACCCCCATCATGGGCAGCCTCAGGGTGGAGGTGGTCCTGGGTGGTGCTAAAGGGGAGAAAAGCCAAAGGGTTGCTTCTCAAAGGGCAGACCACACCTTTGTGTGCCTTCCTTCTGCCCCTTGAGGCTTCTGGGGCAGCCTCCTAGGCTTTTATTTTTGTGGGACCGGGGTTCAAACTCATGACCTTGCACTTGCCAGGCAGGAACTTGTGCCACGGAGCCATCTCCCTGGCCTCTACTCCAGGCTTTTCACCTCCTTCACAGTTTGTGTGAAGGGGCGGGTCCAGGAGGCATGGGTCCTGGGAGTGAGATGGCCAGGCCTCCCAGCGGCCTTTCGCATCCATGGATTCCTCCAGCCACAAATGAGGAAGCAAAACCAAACAGCAAAGCAAAACTGGGCCGGGCATGGTGGTACACGCCTGGGACCCCAGCACTTGGGAGACTGAGGCTGGAGGCTCTTTAGGGGTTCAGGACCAGCCTGGACTACAAGATGAGACCCTGTCTCAAAACAAAGCAAAATGCCAAAAAACAAAAACACAAAACCAAAAAGTAAAAAAACCCAACAACAGCAACAGCAGCAACAACAACAACAAAGCCATATAAATACAGGGTGACAAGGACTCCGTGGTGCTGCTGTTGTCCTGGGCCTTATAACCACCTCGAAGACGGCTGAATGCGCATGGGTCACACCCACGCACCAGCCTCATGGTGGAGTCCTGGGTGCCCCACAGCGCGCCATCTGTGGGACCCTCACCCAGCCACCCCAGACACCCAATGAACCACACAGGGGTGTGTCGCTCATGTCTTTTTATTGTCAGCTCTGAAACCAGCAGCACCTGGTTTCTTGCGGCTGCCGGGAAGGGCCAGGGGCCAGGGAAGTTGCTTTTTCCATAGCATATAAGTCCTTATAATTTCTCCATACAAAAATAAAAGTCCAAGTCGGATTATTTTGCCTTGGGCCGTCGGTGCGGACTGATTTCCAGGTGCCTCGTCCAGACCCTGCTGTAAACTCAGGATACAATGTGCTTGTTCTTGGTGAAGCCTCAACATGGGTGTGTGGGTGCTCCCACGGGTTCCCTGCCCATCGTTCAGGGCCAGAAGCTCCCCTGGCTCACCTGGTGACTGCTGTCCTCCATGCGGAGGGCCACATACTAACCTTTAAGGAAAGGACTCTGAGCTTAACCGATTTCAGGAATGAAAGGGCAGTGACTTCATGCTGTCTAAAAACAGCTCCGCAGCCGCAGGGCATGGTCTATAAATACAGCCACCCCACGCTGCGGCCTGACCTGATGCGGCGGGCTTCGTCACGGGAACAAAACCTAGTCACAACCAGAGACGGGGAAGTCTGGCGATCCAGCTTGGTACCCAAACCACCTCCTGAAGCAAGGACTGAAAGACGCTAGCTCTGACCGAGGAGAACGCAAGCCGCTCACACCATTGCACACCCTCTTCCCTTCGTGGGTAATGCTTGAGTTCAAGTGTGCATTTTGGAGCACACTCCCATGAGCAAGCACAGGCACCAGACACGAGACAAAGCCCGGAGGGGACACACATCCCGGGGAGGCTGCCAGCAGCGCTCCGGCCACACACTGCCCCCCTCCCCTCCCTCACCTTCCCTGTGGGGGAATCAGGCCGGGAGACGAGTGCACAGCTGATGGGCAGACAGCCCCTTCCCTGCGAGCACCGGGAACCAGCTCCCTTCAGCAGGACGGTCGAGGTCGAGGCCCAGGAGGCTTGGGTCTGCAATGTAAGGCACTTCTGGCTGCTTTGGTGGCAGCGTGGCTTTTCTCCCCTTTTTAAGGCATGTGTCATCTAAGTAGTGAAGCTTTGGGACTTGTGCAGACTGCTGGCAGCCCGGGACATGGTCGTTGCAGCTGCTGGGAGGGAAGGACCCGATACCCCTTCCTCCTAGGGCTTCTGGGGAGCTGGGTGACTCTGTCTGCCTGGGCCAGGCTGGGACCGCAGTAGCCTGGGTGGCGGCACGGTGCGGGCTGACGTCAGAGCCTTGCGCGCCACTGGCCACCTTCACCTGGAGCTGCCCTGGCTGCTCAGGGAGCGAGTGGTGCTGTAGCGCTTCTTCACGATCATGCTGATGTAGGCCTTCATGAGCTTGGCCACATCCACCACCTGCAGGGGACACAAGTGCCACAAGTGCCGTCACCATGCCCGCATGCCCTTGGACTCCCCACCCTCCATGCAGAGGCCAGCAGCTTCTGATGTGCGGCCGGGCAGGATCTCAGCACACAGGAGGCTGAGGCAGGAGGATCGCTGCAAGTCAGAGGCCAGCCTGGACCACTCTGCAAACCCCTTCTCAGCAGACTGTTCCTAGCCAGGGCCAAGGGAAACGTAGTTTCTCCAAACATAATGTGTGGAGAACACCCCCATATGCTGCTCAAGTAAGCGTGCACACAGAGAGCACCCCTGGACCCAGCAGCACCCAAGCACTATGCCAGGGAGGTTGAGGACAAGCCAAGCTTTGCCCTGCAGCCTGTGTCACCTGATTGTGTCTCTTGCCTGGAGCCTGCCGGAGCAGCAAACACCGAGGTGCCAGGAGTCAGCACTGCCAGGCCAGCCATTTCCTCCTCCTGTCTGGTTTCTTTCTTTTTGAGCCTGGGTCTCACTGTGTCACCCCAGCTGGCCTCCAACTCAGCGATCCTCCTACCGAACCCCCCCCCACCCCCCGCTGGGATTGCAGGCCTGCGCCTCCATGCCCAGCTCTGCAGTGTATTCCAACAGGAAACGGGGAGACTCAGGCACAGGCCTGGGGCAGCTCCTACCTCACTGGTCTCAAATAGCAGTTCCCGCTCGTCCACCACGATCTTGTACATGTTGGCCTGGGGCGCCCCGAACGAGAGGATGTGCTCATACTGGAAGACTTCCAGGGGCCGGCCCTCGCCGCGCTTGTACACAGACACGGCGTCCGCGCTCACTCCCAGCCACAGCTCCTGTGGGAAGCCGCCCTCCTTGCACTGTGGAGAGAAGTCCTGTTAGAAGGGCCGGGCGGGATTGGGACGGAAGGGACAGGAAGTCACAAGCGCAAGGTGTGGGGCTCTGTGCTGAGCCAGGTGGCTGCGTGGGCGAAGTGCAGGGGAAACACTCAGCTGTACCGCGCCCGTGGCTCTGACTGCTCTGCCCAAGGAGTGGCAAGGGCCTTGCTATGTAGTTCAAGCTGGCCGTGTGTGTGTGTGTGTGTGTGTGTGTGTGTGTGTGTGTGTGTTTGTGTGTGTGTGTGTGTGTGTAGGGTCTCCATATGCAGCTCTGACTCAATAGTGATCCTTCTTTTCCTGCCTCCCAAGTGCTACGATTACAGGTGCGTGCCACTGAACCTGGACTCTATTGACAGCTCAGCATGCATGAGAGCCGGGCTGGCGTGGCAGGCAGGGCCGGGAATCAAACCCTGGCCCCTGCGTTTCCCTAAGCAAGTGTTTAGTCTGATGAGCTATACCATTGGCCTGTATTTTTATTTTTATACTTTGGGGAGTTAGCCAGACTTCTCCCCAATTCTTCTTTCTTTCTTTCTTTCTTTCTCTCTCTCTCTCTCTCTGTCCCTCTCTCTCTCTCTTTCTTTCTTTCTTTTTTTTAAATTTTATGATATGGGCAGCTCAGCCTGCCCTGGGGGTGAGGCCAGTGCAGAATGTGGTGCTGAGGATCAAACCATGGTCCCTGTGGTTGCCTAAGCTTGCCTAAGCAGGCACTTTGGACTCCTGGGCTATCTTGCCGGCCCTCAAGCTGGCCTCAGACTTGGAGCAATCTTCCTACTTCAGCCTCCCAAAAGCTGGGATTGCAGGCCTCGTGTCTGGACAGTACAAAAGGCGTTGTTCTGGTCTACTTGCTGAGAACCCCTAAGACTCAGGTCGGGGTCTGAAGGACCACAGTGTGAAGGTGGGAAGGTGGGCCTGAGTCAGGTGCAGGAGGGAGCAGATCAGGCCCGGGCACCGGTCACACCTGTAGCAGACTGTGTGGAACCAACCTAACAGAACCCAAACAGCGCCCGGAAGGTGCTCAGGGGCCTTGGATGTGCAGCCAGCAGGCGCCTTGGTGCAGAAACTCGCCTGCCGATCCCAAGGTGGCAGGCGGGAGAGCCGCACACGAGCACGGGAGCCACCTACAGCAGGACCTGGGCCTGGCCATCCATGTCCAGGTGGGCCTCACATTGCCCTGGGTCCCCACACCACAGCGGCCAGGAAAGATGACGAAGGCAACTGCACCAGCATAGAGGGAGGTCTGACTTCATATTCAGCCAGTCTGGCCAAACCTTTTTTTTTTTAAATAGTAGAGATGAGCCAGCAAAGCCTCTTCCTTCATACCATTATCAAGGCTTTCTTTCAGTCAGTGGCTACTAAGAAAAATGAATCAAAAATGAACCTCGAAATTCGGCAAGATCTTGTGGGAAAATTTAAAAAACAAAGGCTGGGGACACAGCTTACTGTGTGCAGGCCCTGGCTTCAATCCCCAGCACCAAAGCAAGCAGCAAAACAAGAACTGTGAATCACTTGGTTAATTTCTGATTACAGGGGCTGGTGTAATAGCTCAAGGGACTAAGCGACTGCTTCGGCAACTGCAGGGACCAGGGTTTAATCCCCAGTCCTGCATGCTGCACTGACCCCATCCCCGCGGTGCACTGAACCAGGGACCAAGGCTGGGTGTGGTGGTGTATCCTTGTAAACCCAGCGCTGGGGATACTGAAAACAGGAGGATCACTATGAGTCCGAGCTGCGGAGTGAGGCCCTGTATCAAATACATAAAATGGAAAAAAAAATTCCGATTATAAAATAAAAAATCTCATTTCATTGGCTGTTCTCCCCCCCCCCCCCCCCGAGATAATGGCTGTAAGGAAAAACCAAAGATCAAGCCAAGTGCACTGAAAGCGTGAGATCCAGAGCGCTCCAACGCTGAGCACACGGGGTCCTGGTACCCGGAGCATTTCCAGTCTTAGCTTTTCAGGTGTGTCAAGCTCAAGCTGGTGAAATGTACCCCTACACCCCTGAGCCTGAAAAAAACTACAATCTGAACATTTCTGGTCCCATTTTGGGGAAGGTTCACATAATCAGTACCCTGGAAGTTTCTAATGGACACATCTAATTCTGAAGTAATTAAAATGAAAATCTATGGCTTCCACAAGAAAAGCTAGAACTGGGCCTGTGAGATGGCTCAGTGGTCTAAAAAGTGCCTTTAGGTACCACAGGGACAGCGGTTCAATCCCCAGCACCACATGCTGCACCAGCCCCACCCTCAGGACAGGCTGAGCCAGTCATAACACCAATACATAAATGAAGTTTAAAAAAAAAATAAATGAATTATTTTTTTTAAAAAAAGAAAAGCTAGAATTTATTCAAGAACAGGCCTCCCATTTGAGTGTGCTGGTACAGGCCAATGGACATAGCAGTGTGGAGGCTGAGGCAGTATGAGGCCAGCCTGGGTGGCACAGGCCAACCTGCACCATATGGAAAGACCCTGTCTCTAAAAGAAAAGGGAAGGTAGCCGGGTATGGTGGCACATGCCTGTAATCCCAGCACTTGGGAGGCGGAGGCAGGAGGATCAGTGTGAGTTCGGGACCAGCCTGGGCTACAAAAGTGAGCTCAAGGCCAGCCTGAACTGTACAGCGAGACCCTGTCTCAAAAAGACAAAAAAAAAAAAGAAGGTAGCTTCATAATAGTCTACCATTTTCCTTTCTTTTTCCTGGCCCTAATTTTCCTAATATTAAGGAAACATGCGGAGGAGGGAAGGAGGGAGCGCGCTCGGGTTCCTCACCTCCACGTCGAAGAGGGTGGAGCCGTAGCCGGGCCACTCCTTGATGAGGGCCATGTACCTGGCCATGGCCTGCTCCTGGCTCAGGCCCTGCAGCCTCCGCCACTTGTCCAGCACGCCAGCCCGCACGCCGCCGAGCTCCTCCTGCAGCCACAGCTCCAGCGCCTGCCCATCCTCCCTGGGTTTTGCGGACCCAGGCCGCAGGCTGCGCCGCAGGGTGTTATCCAGGAAGCTGGTGCGCCGCCGCTGCAGCCGCTCCCCTGCCACACCTTGGGCCGCTTGGCGCACACGTGCGTGCAGCCTGCGCAGCGAGTACACCTGTTCCAGCTGCTCCAGCGGCTCCAGCGGCGTGGCCGCCTGCGAGGTGAGGTCGCCCTGCAGGTACTGCAGCCGCAGCGCCGCCAGCACCTGCAGCGTCTCCTCTGGCGCTGGGTGGTGGCCGTGGATCACCGCTTCGTGGGCCTGTGGGGCAACAGACAGGAGAGCGAGCAGGTGCGGGGCTGTCCTGACGATGCTGCTACTAGCAGTTCCAATCTGCCCAGCTGTGCTCCTTCTTGAAAGGGTTAAAGTCAGGCACGACAGTGATCGACACACACCCACACGTACAGCAGCAGCTGCAGCTAGCGCAGGTGAATGGGCAAGGAAAGCGGGGCGCAGGGAGAGCGGGCCGCAAGGAAAGCAGGGCAGGTACACACCGCGGCGCACTACTCTGCCATCTGGACAAGACGCATCTTGCAACCATAACAGTAAGAGAAATAAAACCTACACATAAGCCCACTAGTGCAAGATCTCTTTTCTATGAGAAACCCAGAGAATAACCAAAGAGCAAGATGAAAGACATTAAGTAACAGGCAGATGTTCCACAAAAGGAACCGGAAGCCGGGGCGGAGGGAGCAGCCAAGACGTGTTGTGCGCATGCGCCAGCTTCCCACGCAGACCGCAGCGGCGCGGCACCGCAAACGCACACGCGTGGAAACTACAGCTCGAAACCAGAAAACCTGACCCCAGCCCTAGTGCCTCGGATCTAACTCCCCTCAGTACTGGGGCACAAGCAGCAAAGAACACGGGCCTCGGCCTTCATTCCTACACTCGTTCCCTGACACAGCGGCAGGTCTTAGCAGGGAAGCTTGGGTACAGTGTGCCTTGGTCTCATCTAACACATGAACGCAACTGTTGCGGGCTGCGTCTTTTCGAGGAATCTCCTGCTGGCTCCAGAGTGACTTTGAGACAGGGTCTCTCACTATGTGGCTCTGGCTGGCTTCAAACTCCCAGCAATCCTCCCGCCTCAGCCTCTCCCGGGCTGGGATTCCAGGTGGGCACCAACATGCCCAGCTTTGGCTGTCATTTCTAAGGACCAGTAGTGGACAGATCCCAGGAAGTGACCGGTTTCTCACCCGCTCCCAGCCAAGGAGGCTAGGTCCTGATGCCCCTTTACCTGCTCAAACATGAACGCAAACTCCACGCTGTCCTTCGGCACACTGTCCGTGTCCAGGAAGCAGTAGAGTTTGAAGTAGAATTTCCAGGGCAAGTCCCCCGCGTCAGGAGTGGCAGCCAGCCTGGGACAGAGGTCAGGATAGACTCAGACACCAAGGGGCGGTTGGCCCCAGGGGCCCACACGTTCTCTGGAAGGACATATAACCTGGACACCCCAGATGACATTTGGGGCATGTGGAGTGGGAAGATGGGGGACAGTAGCAGAGCCCTGCAGAGCTACTGGCCAGCTTCACCTGAGCAGACAAGGCCTGGCCCCACCTCGTGAAGAGCAGGCAGCCTCAGTGCCATGCTGCCAGGAGGGCTTTTCTGGAGTGCCCGGTCTACAGCTCCAGGGAGGGCATGTGCCGACTGCACACGGGAAAGCACGCTGCTGCTGCCCCTTCCTTCCCTGTCCCTGCCTTCAAGTGAATTACAGCCATGTGAGGAAAAACTGATCCTCCTCTCTGAAGGCTGCGCTTCTGTTGATCAGGAAGGCGTTCTGTGCTATTTGGGGGCTACAAAGTCAGCATAAGTCCTGCAGGTGTGTGTTTTTTTTTTTTTGACAGGGTCTTAATGTGCAATTCAGGCTGGCCTTGAGGTCACCGTGTAGCCCTGGCTGGCCTTGAATTCAGGACCACCCTCTTGCTCAGCCTCTGGTGTACTTAGTCGCAGGCATCGTGAAATTACCCTCGAGACCACAGCTTCGTCCAGGAAAGAGACCAAGCGTTGTGCCTGCTGTGTCTGGGAAGCAGCGGCTGGGTGGCCCGGGCCTGCAGCGCAGACTCCCAGGTCTCCCACCAGCTCTGCGTGCTCTGGTGGCGGGGAACTCACTTTTCGAACTTGGCCAGCACATCTGCCACGATGGTGCGGCTCTCGATGGCCTTGTGCACGCGGCCATTGTGCTCGAACAGTGCAAACATGTTCCTGCTGTCCTCCATGGCCAGGCCTCGGATCAGCTTCTCCACCACCTGTGAGACAGCGGCGCGCATGCGCGGTGGAGTCACGGAGAGCCGCCCGCCCCCCAGCCACCCATTGGCCAGGGCGCCCTGCTCCCGGGCTGCCCTGGAAATTTGTTTTGTCTTTCCCTTGACAAAATGGCACAGGGTATTCTAGCCATCAACAGGATCCAAGTCAGAGCGGTTTCTTACAAATCTATTAGTGGGAGAAGTAGACAAAGCCCGAGCATTCTGTCCTTATCTAACAAATGACCTCAAACTACAATACACAGCGCTGAATTCAAAAGAAGCCTGGTGGGGTTTCATTATGTTGGTTACTTCTCTTGGCCAGTAGCTTTATAATGCTAAATTAATTAATTAAATTATTTATTTATTTTGTGGTACCGGGAATAGAATTTAGGACTTTACTATTGCCAGGCAGATACTTATTCCACTGAGCTATGTCCCAGGCATAATGCTAAATTCAGAGCTGGGTGTGGTGACACACACATACCAGCAATCCCAGCACTTGCCAGGCTGAGTAGGAAGGATTGCTTGCCACAAGATTGAGGCTGGTTGGCCTGCATAGCAAGGCGCTGTGTCAAAAAAACAGAATACAAAAAGCTCAGGGCTATCACTCAGCAGCACGAGCACCTTCCTGGCAAGTGCCAAGGTCCTGAGTTCCATTTCTAGTACCGGGGAAAAAAATGAAAGGACTAAGTTTGGAAAACAAGAAGTGTTCTTCTGCCTGAAGTCCCCCAATTTGCGTGGCACCACAACCCTGGAGAAGGGACGTCACACCCCCTGGCCAGGGCTGAACACTTGAGAGGCTCAGCCGTCACCCAGGCCAGCAGGATTCTGTCCTGGACACCCAGCATGAGTGTGTCATAGTGATTCATCCGCCTGTTTACTGCTTCCCAAGAGCTGGGACTACAGGCGCATGCCACCATGCCTAGTCTTAATTGCCACATGCCCTGGGGGCTGGGTCAGCATGGCAGGCCCGGAGATTGAACCCCCGGCCCCAGTGCATGCTTGCAGGTGCTTTAATCCACTGAGCTACTTGCCCGACCCTCCCATTCATCTTTTTGTTGCCTAGTCTCGCCATGTAGCCCAGGCTGGCCTGGAACTCGCATGGATCCTCCTGCCCTGGCCTCCTGAGTGCTGGGCTCAGTCCTTGCTGACGAGGCTGCCGTGCGGCGGCGAAGCCCTCACCTCGCCAGCTGTGGTGTGTGAGTTGATGGTGATCTTGCAGGAACCCCCACCGTGGCAGTACACCGTGGACGTCATCTCCTGCCTGTGGATCAGGGCCTCGATCTCACTGCGGGAGGGCACGAACTCCCTGCACTTGGTCTTCTTCAGAGACTCGGAGATAAAGAGGGCGTATTTTTCCATCTCGGATCCTGGAAACTGTTCCCGGATCCTAGGGCAGAAAGGGTGACCGTTAGCTGGGTCTGAGGCCAGTGGGTCGGGGAGCTGAGCAGGGGGCGCCCCCCAGTGGTGCCAGGGGCAAACAGCTCCTCTGCAGGAGAACCAGGCTCCAGAATCATGGGAAAGGGTTCCTTCCTCCCGAGAGCCCAACTCTACCCATTCTGCAGTTACCTTGTACCCCACAGCATCAGACATTAACAACTATTTAAACAAGTAAATATTTAGCAATAAAAAAACCCCCAGTGGCTGGGGAGATAGCTCTGTGGCACAAGTGCCTGCCTGGCAAGTACAAGGTTGAGTTCAAAAACCCAGTCCCACAAAAACAAACAACAAACAAAACGAAAACCCCAGGAAAACAAGAAATGAAAAAGTCTTGAGCCAGGCACAGTGGAGCACTCTGTCACCCTAGAACTCAGAGGTTGAGAGAAGGAACACAGCCCGTTCAAGGCCAGCCTATGCTACGTAGCGAGTTCAAGATCAACTTGAACTACGCAGCGAGACCTAGTCTCAAAAACCGGCAATAAACAAATAAATGTGAAAAATGAAATTCTTAGAAAGAAAGCCCCGCCACAGAGTTTCCAACTGTCTGGTGCCTCACAGACCCCATGTTGAGTGCCCAGCGCCTCAGCACCGCGCAGCCAGCTGGCACGGCGGGAGGCCTGGCCCTGACCGGGCACCCATCCCTCACCTTTTCAGGTGGAACTTGAGGTACTTGAGGGTGCCGCGGCTGGGCAGGAAGGTACAGCCCAGGCAGGCGAGGATCTGCCAGCTGCACAGGTGGCCCACGCTGCCTGGCTGTGGCACGTTGGTGGTCTGCTTAATGAGCTGGCAGTAGAGCTCGTCCCGCAGCGGCCGGAGGTCGTGGCCTGTCTGCAGGATGCCCTGGATGATAGGCACGGGGTCGGACATGGACTCCAGCTGCTGCAGCGAGTGGAACAGCCGGATGGCCTCATCCTGCAGGGTGGTGTAGCCCTTGTCCTTGAGCACTAGGAGAGCAAGCACAGAGTCACATGGGGCGCGGGAGCCGCCTCTGGACACATGAGGCAGCAAGAGCAGTGGGGTTCACTCTGCCTTGAAACTTGTGTTTTTGAATTCTAGGGATCCAGTCAAGTAAACAGTGCCAGGCATGGTGGCTCATGCCTGTAATCCCTGCACTTGGGAGGCCAAGGCAGGAGGATTGATGTGAGTTCGAGACCAGCCTGGGTTACAAAAGTGAGCTTAAGGCCAGCCTGAACTGCATTAGCGAGACCTTGTCTTTAAAAAAAAAAAAGAAAGAAAGAAAAAGAAAAACCATAACAGGGTTTGGGGCCTGGGGAGATAGCTCCAAGGCACAAGTGCCTGTCTGGCAAGTGCAAGGTCATGAGTTTGAACCCCAGTCCCACAAACAAACAAACCCCCAGGGTATGGGCTGTAGCATGGAGATGAGCACTAGAGAGCTTGCCTGGCACATGTGAGGCCTGAGTTCAATGCCTAGGAAAAGCACCAGAAAAAAATGCTTCTGACCTATCCACCGTCCTAGCCTACCCTCTCTAAACATGCCCAGGGGACCCATGAGCTTACGGCTGGTGTCATGGTGCAGATCGAAATTTCCTGCCAACCTTAAAGGCTAATGAGTCAAGGGGCCGGGGAGATAGCTCCGTGGCACAAGTGCCTGCCTGGCAAGGGCAAGGTCGTGAGTTTGAACCCTGGTCCCACCAAAAAAAAAAAAAAACGGCTAATGAGTCAGGATTTTGAAGACCACTGGGTTATGGGTGCTCACAACTGGCTTGCAATTAGGAGGTGGGGTCTGACCCGGAAGAGGCCGCTGCTGGGTGTGGCCTAGAAGCATGCAGCCCTTCCCCAGCGCCTCCTTTGCCTTGCTTCCTAGTCTCCACACTGTGAGCAGCTCTCGCCCACGCCAGGCTCCCAGACCCCTATACTACGTCCACGCCACCATGCCTTGGAACCGGCCACTATGGGTGGAAACCTTCACAGCCTGTCACCCACAACCAGTCTCTCTCTCATTAAGCTGCGTGTACCACTTGCTCTGTCCTAGCAACCAAGGCAGTTGGGGGCGTCGGCTCACCTAAGTTTCCTATCGGTGAGCGTGGGCACCTTCACAGCCCGCGGCAGCCACCTCTTAGGCCAGGGTCGGGGGTTGTGAACAGGGCGGGGGGAGGGGTAAGGGGGACAGGGCGGGAGAGTACTGTGTTTCCAAGGCCACTCTGACCCCGAGGCACGCTTCTGTACTATTAACAGTCCCCGAATCACTAACACCAAGCTCCAAAGCCTGGGCCCAGGACTCACAGTTGAGGTTGATGTCCCCGTAGGGAAGCGGCAGCAGCGGCGAGTGCAGCGGGTGGTTGGTGTAGCGCAGGATGGGGTTGCGCTTGTAGATCTGCTCCACCACGTCGGCATTCAGGCAGTTCTCCTGGAAACACGGGCACGATGGCAGAGGGTGGCCGGGGAGGCCGGACAGACGTGCGCGAGCGGCTGGCCTTCCACCCAGGGAGCTGCGCCGGTACCTCGCTGAGTTTCTTTTCACAGCCTTTTCTCCACCCTCTGCCATGAGCAAAAGCTCCACAGTCTTTTGTTTTGCTCTTGAATTTATTTCTGTGTTGGGTTTCTCACAGGAGAGACTATCGTTACACCTGTGTGTCTAATCTAGCCCATTTTCCAGTATGGTCTCCAAGTGTGCCACATGTGACTCAAGTCTGGCCTTTTTCCACGGCCCCCTAATGTTCCACAGTGTGGTGTGTCGATCCCACATTTCCTCTACCCATTCATTTGTTTCCAGTGTCAATAATTCTAAGGACAAAGACACACAATTTGTGTTTCAAGACAAAACGTGGCTATTTCCGCAGCAGCTTCTGTTTCAGATGCATGTACTGTCATCTTGTCATCAAAACTACCTACCCCCTGTAAGGGCTAGGGAGATAACTCAGTAGAATAAGTGCTTGCTTAGCAAGCACAAGGACCTGAGTTCAATCCCCAGTTCTGGGGAAAACAAAACAAAACAAAAAACTACTTAGCTAGTAGTATCACATATTCAGATATGATGCAGTATCCTCTTAGAGAGTGACAGAAACAAAAACTATGGAAATAAGTGAATCTAAGGGAAATAATTATGGGCCGAGGAGATAGCTCCATGGCACAAGTGCCTGCCTCGCAAGTGCAACGTCATGAGTATGAACCCCAGTCCTGAAAAGAAAAAACAAAAGAAACAAACAAAAAAGCAAAAAACTTTCCTTGTAAGTTTGGTCGTCCGCCATGGTACCTTTACCCATCCTTCATTTTACTTTTTATTTTTTATTTCTTGGTGGGACTGGGGTTCGAACTCATGACCTTGCTAGGCAGGCACTTGTGCCACGAAGCTATCTCCCTAGCGCCCCCAACCTTCATTTTAAAAGTACATATGGCTTGGGGATTTCAGAGAAAGCTCAGTGGTCTTAAGGCCCTGCTTAGGAAGGCACAAGGACCCAGGTTCCACCCACAGGCGCACTGAGCAGGCCACCCAGTCCAGGCATGGTGGCACACACCTGTGATCCCAGCGCTGGGGAGGATGAAAACAGGAGGATCACTATGAGTCTGAGCTGTGTAGTGAGACCCTGTACCAAATACATACAATTATAAAAAGAGAACGCTTTGCTAGTTCTGTTGTGTTTTCTCTGTACCTAGAACGCTCCACAAGGTCATGCACAAGGAACCTTCCTCCTGTGCCCGCCTGCCCTAAAATCCCAGATTTGAGAAGGCCATGTGACTTCCAGGGTTTCCAATCAACACAACAGCTGGAGAAGCGAGGGTGACGCGTCCCTTCACAGTCGCTTCATTCCCACTAGGAACCTTCCAATAACACCCGATGGGAAGGCAGGAAAGAATGTTAAATGACTTTCAGAGTGTTCTATGGACTTCATTAGGGCAATTTGTCTCATGATTGTATGGCAGGAAAATTACATTTGTCTTGAATGTCTCAATTAGCAATTATAGAATGTAAAAATGGGTGTGCTACTGCTTTGAAGGGAAAGAAAGGCTGATAAATTCTCTCTCTCTCTCTCTCTCTTTTTAAATATATATTTTTAAAACTCTTTTCTCGGGCTGGGGAGACAGCTCCATGGCACAAGTACAAGGTTGTGAGTTTGAACCCTGGTCCAGCAAAAACAAAAACAAACAAATAAAAGAAACCTCTTTTCTCAAAAAAGCTCCCAGAAAGCAAAACTTTTTTTTTTTTTTTTTTTTTTGTATTTTTGAGACAGGGTCTCGCTAAGCAGTTCTGGGTAGCCTTGAACTCACTTTTGTAGCCCAGGTTGGTCTTGAACTCACACTGATCCTCCTGCCTCAGCCTCCCGAGTGCTGGGATTACAGGCAAGTGCCACCACACCCAGCTCAAAAAGCTAGTTCCTTTTAAGGTGAAAAGTGAGCCTGTTTGCCTCTGGTACCCTGGGACACAAAGCTTTGAGTAGCACCCAGCTGCCTTTGTTTTAGCAGCTTTTCTGTCACGGCTGATGGGTCCTGTGTAAGGGGTTGACCGCACCGTGAACAACACAACTGGAGAGCCTTGCTTGTGCTTGTTATTTAATCCCTAGTTCCTTCAACTGACACAGAATTACTGAGCAATTAAACTTGCAGGCAGGAAATTACAACCTAACATGGTCGCTATTAATACAGAGACCGGGAGCTCCTGGACATCTGGAGTGACTGGTTGAATGTTCTAGAATGTTCTATCTGGGCTTTCCATGCATTGGACTTGAGTGCTCCAGAACCTGTACAGTGGGAATAGAATTACTGGGTCCCGAGCTGGAGCTGAGCTAGATCCTGTGACAGTGAAGTCTTCCTTGGCCTGACTGGGCAGCTGCATAGCCCAAACTGCAGACCTCCCTCTGTTTCCAGAACCCAGTGACTAGGCTTCCCTCAGTAGTAGCGCCTAACAACTTCTCAGAGGCAAAACACATCTTTGTGTAAAATTTCAGCTAAAACGTCACGCCTGGGTCCAGGCTCAAGACTAACCAAGTGCTGGCTGTGACGGTGGGATGACCACTGAGCAGGCCTGACACTGAGGCGCTCACCTTGATGTCCTGGATCAGCTGCTGGGTCGGGGTGTCTATCGGGGCCTTGGTGTCGGTCACATTCTGAATGGCACTGGCCCACCTGGTGGCCTCGTTGAGCAACTTGGTATAGAGCCGGTAACAGTGCTTGCGCCCGTACACAGTGATGTTCCAATACCCTGGAAGGACAGTGGCAGCAGGGACATGCTGACCTATGCCTCTTGGATGGAGATGACACTCAGGGGCCAGTCCTAGCAATCAGACATCCTCAGAGGCCTCTGTCCTCTTGGGCCTCAATGGATTAAGTCATTTACTCGGACAGATGCCGAATCCTCTGTGCGTTATGCCCGGCACAAAAGCCATGTGCCCCTCAAACTGGCTGTTATGGTTTTATATCTAGTTGTCCCCGCAAAGCCCCATGTAAAGGAGGCTCTTAGGCACGTGGCTTGAGGGGCGGGTCCAGGGGTCCAGGGAGGGGCCAGTGAGGGGCGGAACCTTTAAAATGACAGCACCACCCCCAGACTTGGTAGTGTCTCTTGGAGGTATGCAGCAGACCCTCCTGGACACAGCAGCGCCCCAGACTCTGCTCCAGACCCTACAGAGTGGGGGCGGTTCCTTGAAATCCCCAGTAACTGTGAACTAAATAAATCTTTCCTTCCCTCCGCTTGCGTGTGGAGTATTTGTCCCAGCAAGGAGAGAGGAGTAACCAAGACATTGCTGTTTCTAGAGAGGTGACCACAGATATACAGATTAAAAAAAAAAAAAAACAACAACAACCCAGAATTAAATACATAAATGGCAATAACTGCTCTCAAAGGGAGCAGGAATAGGCTAATGTCCCTTCTAGGGACGCATTTCTGGAGAAGGCATAGGAGCAGCCCTCGGATTCAGACTTTTCCTTCCACCCCTGGAGTCCCCTCAGCTCCTCTGCCCTTGCCCACAGATACTCGTGGGCTAAGCGGGCCCTGTGTTCATACAGACACCGTAGGTGCCCTAAGCTGACGTGTGCAGAGGGACTACCATTAAAACCAGTACAAACCCAAAATGAGATACAAAAATCCAAGTAGAAGCTTCCAGAAGAAACTTTCATAACACCACAGAAAAGAAAAAAAGCCACACAAGACAGTACATGCCCATAATGCCAGCACTCAGGAGGCTGAGGCAGGAAGATCACCATGACTTTGAGGCCTGCAGAAAGTACACAGTGAGATCCTGTCTCAAAAACAAAACCCAAACAGGGGCCAGGGGGATAGCACAGTGGAATAAGTGCTTGCCTGGCATGCACAAGGTCCTTAGTCAATTCCTGGTGGTGGGGAAACAACAACAAAAAACCCAATCAGGGCCCGGCAGGATGGCTCAGTGGTTAAAGCTCAGGCGGCTGCAGGGACCGTGGTTCGATCCCCCGCACCACATGCTGCACCAGCCCTGCCCTCAGGGCGGGCTGAGACGGCCATGGAAACAAACAAACAAACAAACAAACAAAAGTTCTGAAACAAGAAAAAAAAATTAAAAGATAAAAACAACAACAATAAAAAAACCCCCGGGGCCCGGCAGGATGGCTCAGTGGTCTAAAGCGCCTGCATAAGAAAGCTTAGGTGGCTGCAGGGACCAAGGTTCGATCCCCGGCACCACATGCTGCGCCAGCCCTGCCGTCAGGCCGCGGGCTGAGCCAGTCATAAAAATGAGTGAATAAGCAAATAAAGGTTATGAAACAAGAAAAACATAAATAAATAAAATAAAAAATTCTTAAAAAAAAAAAAAAACCCCAATCGCCTCCATGTTCTCGTGCCTGTTACGTACCACACGAGGCCAAGTTCACAGACAGGGTTTACCTTAGTAGAACACACAGTAGGGAAAAGAAAAAGCATGTAGCCCCGAGGCCTCCTACAGGGCAGACGTTGTGTCCACTGGTTTCGCTTCTTGCCCTTGTTAGACTCTGCGCCGGCCGCAGGCGGGGCCCCATGGGTGTGGCTCGGGGCCAAGGGTCTCAGCTGCTTCCCGGCTGGTGCGCCCGAGCGCGCCATGCCTGCAGCAGCCTCCCGATTACCTGTCTCTTTGAAGATCTTCTCGTCCGGAGGCACGACCGAGCAGAGACTGTTGAGAACCAGCGTGCCCAGCTTCAGCGAGCTCTTCTCTGAGCTCTTGTAGTAGTCCAGGGAGTTGTGGGTCAGGACGAACCAGCGCTTCTTCAGCTTCAGCGAGGACGTCTTCGGGCTATTCTTGACTTCTTTGTGCAGCCAGCCTGCAAAGAAGGCTGGGGTGAGCTTGCCATGACAGCGGTGGGGGTAGGGCAGCAAAGCTCAGTAAGGCGACCGAGAGAAACCCCAGCTCCCAGGCCACTATGCGTATCACAGACCACATTATACAAACACAGCCTATTTGCTGGAAAAGAGCCCGAAGCGTTGCGTATTTATTTTTAAAAACTTCTAAAAGAGCCCACGCAGCCGTCAGGGCTTCCAGGAGCGAAGCGGGGCAGCTAGGGCCGGGCAGGCATGCGCACCTCGCACGATGAACTCCTGGCCCTCCACGCGCGCGTCGCCTTTGCAGCGCTGCAGCAGCGTGATCCAGTGGTGCATCTCCTCGGGCGCATCGGCGTTGCAGTGCAGAACGCGGTTGGCCGTGATGATCACGAACGAGTTGGGCCTGTGGGCCGGGAGAGAAGGTCGCAATGCCTGAGCTGATGCTGTGCTCGGCCTCTGCGGCCCCCACACTGAGGGCGCAGGGCGCGTTCTCCTGGCTGCGGTCACAAGGATGCATATGATTGCGCCTGCACGGTTGGCGCTTCCGCCTCTGCCCGATCCTGTAGGATTTATCTCATACATTATCCTTGAAACGCATTCACTCAGAAGGTCCTAGGAGGAAAACTGCTCTCTATGCAGAACTTTCCAGATGAGTCTCAAATTCTGATAAGGCTAAATAAAGTAGTTATGGGGGGTATTTTTTTATTTTTTATTTTTTGTTTCCCCAAAGTCAACTTCTTTCTGCCTCTGGATGTTGCCTGGGATATTTCTGTGGGCCAGGAATAATCAGACGATGGAAGAGAGTTCGTAAATGGGCGGAAGTGGAAGTTTGCTTGTGCTGCACTATGCCTGGTATAAAAAGCTACTAGATCTTTGTTTCTCAAGTGATCTAGGGGTGCAAGGCTGTGTATTTCCAGCCAGGGATCACGATAATGGAAATTGACATGCTCTGCAAGTGTTGGCCTACAGCAAAGCTCCCAGCCTCTTGCAGGCTGCACCCCATTAATTTCCCTAACTGAATAGCAATTTCTAACTGAATAGAAAGTCTCTAATTCCTATTCAAACTAGAGTGTGAACTTTCTCTCATAAGTTTCAAGTGATTACTTCAGTGAACTGCTATCTGAGTGTACAAGAAAAAATTTAATTGGACTGTGGTAGGCAAGGAAATCAGCACACAAGGGTTGAAGTGAAGTCTTCTACGGGGAAAAAAAAAAAAAAAGGTTCTACATTTGAAAAGGGCTACACTTGAGGGGAAAATCTGAGATGCTGCAGGGAGGGTGCCCGGGTGAATGGAGAGGCAGATAGCGCCGTAGGAATCTCGGTTCTGATGACTGAGATCACATCCAGTATTAAGATGCTGGTATAATGCAAAGGACATGCACAGCATCGGGCGGTGCAGGCTACTACAGGGAACAACAGGGCTGCGGTTCACAAGAGCCAAGGGGGCAGGGTGACAGCGACACAGGGACTTAACTTTGCCAGCCACTAGATGTGTCGCTGTGCAGTTCAGGCTGGCCTTAAGCTCACTTCTGTAGCCCAGGCTGGCCTCAGCCTCCCAAGTGCTGGGATTACAGGCGTGTGCCAGCACACCTGGCTGTGTTCTCAATTTTAATGCACTCAGACCACAGAGCAACAATAGAAGAAGTTCTCTGTCGGGACAGAGACACAGCAGATCATAAAGGCTCGGTGGTTATCAAGCAAAGACAGAGTCAGCTTTATTTGACACTGGTCCTGGAGCAATCAGTCTCTGTCTGTCTGTCTGTCTGTCTGTCTGTCTGTCTGTCTGTCTATCTGTCTGTCTGTCTCTCACTCCTTCCTTTCTGCTGATTCTCACAAGTAGAGTACTTACTCTTACTACCTCTATCTAGATGTCTTCCCAATGCTTTGGGGCCCTAGGTGGGGAGTCTCCAAGGTGGCTGGATTAGGAGACAGGATGCTGGGATTAAGGGTGTAGGTAACAGAGATCCCTGCGTGTGGGCGCCACTACCCATGGCTCATGGCACAGACGGAACAGAAGGGACAGAGACGAGGCAGGCCAACTTGCCGCTCTGCCTCCGCCTGCCCTGCCATGCTACCGAGCCACTCCACCTCAGAACCAGCCAGATGGACTAGGTAGCAATAAACCTTTCCTCCTTTAACTTTGGGTGTTGGGTACTTTACCTTAGCAACAACGGAAGTAACCAAGACATTGAACAAGAAGGTAAAACAGCTCCCCATAGAACAGTTCCTTAAAGCCCATTTACCTATTTTTAAGATCTGACTAAATCACCACCCTGGAATCACCATGCAGTTCAGCCTCCCTTGACCTTGCTGAGCTTTTCCTGCCTCGGCCTCCAGCCCTGGAATCACAGGTGTGCACCACCACGCCCAGCTGTTACATCGCTTCCTCTGGTCCCCACGCTGGAGTTTACCTGTCCGGGTTGTCGGAGGCGCACACGGAATCGATCAGCCCCACGTCCAGCGTACCCTGGGGAGCAGCAGAACGCAGAGTGAGAAGGGGCAGGCGTGCCTGCGTCGCAGCAGCGCCCCTCAATGGCCGCTCCCCCGCATGCATCAGCTCAAGTGCCTTTTCTCCAGGTTGACTGGGAATCAAGAGTTTTCTAGAAAGCTGCCTCTGCTGAGAGAACAGACAGACCCAAGACAGGGCAGAACCTGTGGTCTGTCCCTGGAGGATTAGGAATGTCTGTCCTGGTCTCCAAATAGCTTCCGTGCAGAGCATGCTATGAGCTTCTTTCTAGAACGGGGCCTTCTGCCTGCTTCTGTGCACGACACTCAGCACCCACGCAATCCTTGGAAGACCAAGTGCCACTGCTCCTTGGTGACAGGAGCATGGACCCAGGCCTGCTCACCACGGCGTTCTGCGGGTTGGCCTGCTCGTCATGCATCTCCCGGATCTCCTGGTCGGTGGAGGCGTGCACCTGGCTCAGCACGCTGAACCACTGGCTGTGGGGAGAGGGCATGGTCAGGAGCAGCCTGGCAAAGGCTGGCAGAGCCAGATGGCACCTGCCTCATGAGAGGGTAACGTCCCTGGGCTTTGGACTTGGGCAAACATGGAGTTCATTGCTCCGTTAGACAAAGCAACCAAAGGCCAGGGAGATAGCTCAACAGTCCAAGTGCCTGCCTGGCAAGCCCAAGGACCCAGGTTCTATCCTCGGTACTGCAAGCCATGCTGGCCATGTGCCACACTGGCCTTGTGCCATGCCAGCCACGTGCTCTATGAGCCACTGAAATCAGGCATGGTGGTGCATGCCTACATCTTAGTGCTGGGGAGGCTGACAGAGGAGGAGCACTATGAGTTTGAGCTGTGTAGTGAGAACCTGTACCAAATAAACCAATAAAAGTTAAAAAAAAAAATAAGAGGGCTGGTGTTATGGTTTATGTCTAGTTGTCCCCCCAACGCCTCATGCAGTCATGGGATGTGGACTTCTACAGCTTGAGTCTTGATTCATGATCCCTGGAATTACGTGTTTTAGTACTGATGGGATTATGGGTCTGAATCCTTCTGGGAATTATAGGTGTGGCCTGAGGTGGATAGGCTAAGGCAGAGAGTCTGATGTAATTTAAAAAGAGATAAAGAGACAGACTTGAGCTGTTGTTCTGCTGCCCTGTTTGGTTGGCTGCCTCTGTCACGACTATTGCTGTTCCGCCACCATGAACTGGATGCTCTCTGCCTTGTTTCACTCAGCCTTGGACCCACTGAACATGGACCTCCACAAACTGTGAGCTAAATAAACATTTCCTTCCTTCATTTTGGGTGTCGGGTATTTGTCCCAGCAATGAGAGAACAGTAAGACAGCTGGAGAGACAGCTCCGTAGAATGAGTGCCTGATTGGCAAGTACAGGGTCCTCAGTTCAATCCCCAATACCGCAAAAAGAGAGAGCGAAAGTGCAACCAGAATACTCTTAAACACATCTCAAACTGAGGTCAAGATCCTGGCACTCAGGAAGCTGAGGTGGTCTAAATGACATAGTGAGACCCTGTCACAAAGCAAAACAAAACAAAAAACAAACAAACAAACAAAAAAACCCCAAAACAACCAACAGAAAGAAACACCAAGGGCAGACCCTGCCCTCCAGTTCCACAGTCAGACACTGAGGATGCTGAGTACTCTGGAAAATTGATAGCAAATAATGAAATCCCCACTTCTACTCAAAATATTTCTATCTAGGACAGTAACTACTGAGTGTTACTTTATTGTAGAGGACATCCCAGCGCCTTCTCATCTTTAAAAATAAACGTCAAAAGGGGAAAGCCCTAAAGCCTCGGAATATCGCCCAACGCCTGTTCCGGAAGGAGTTTCCAGCCCTCCACAGAGACTGAGACTCAAAAGCAGCGGCTTTCAATACAAAGTATAAATGATCTTGACCAAGGGGCTGGGGAGATAACTCCGTGGCACAAGTGCCTGCTTGGCAAGTGCAAGGTTGTGAGTTTGAACCCCAGTCCCGCAAAAAAAAAAAAAAAAAAAAAAAAAAAAAAAATCTTGACCAGGGAATTCAGTTTGTTCCTCACTTCTGACCTCCTCGAATAAGACAATAAAGCCAAAGCTGTCAATTCTAGGAAAACCCAGTAGCACAAAAAGTCCCAATGAACGACAAATGTGAGTTACGTGTGAGAAGAACCACAAGAAGTGACTGGCCAGCCAGCCAGCCACTCCCCCACCCACCCACCCATCCACCATCCATCCATCCATCCATCCATCCACCCACCATCCACCCACCATCCACCCACCCATCCACCATCCACCCACCCACCCACCCCCCTGTCCATCTAGCACTGCTTGAGTAACCACATGCACACGTGGGAAGTTAATGGCTCCCCCTCCAGCCCTTCCTGTATGGCAGAGACTGCTGCACACAGGGCAGAGGGAACAGCACATAGCATTCAATGGAATACTTAAGTGAACAAGTGACTCCCTCATCAGCCACCGAGATCATCCTTGCAGAAAGGTAGACCTCATAAATTTACAGCCAAGGACTATAAAATATATATCTCCTGTGATTCACAAAAGGCAAACGGAACAACAGCTTGAAACTATTTGAAGTATATGCTCTCAGCGTGAGAGACAAGAAACTCCTTCCTAGGAACTTGCTCTGTTGTTCTGGCTATCCACAAAGCAGGTCTACAGTCCTGCCTAACTTCAAAATCTCCTCAGCCATGCCTGGTGTGGTACTGCATGCCTGTGATCCCAGCACTCTGAGAGGCCGAGACAGGAAGATACAATTTCAGCCTTGGCAACTTGGTACGATCCGGTCTCAAATTTATTATTATTATTATTATTATTATTATTATTATTAATTATTATTATTATTATTATTATTATTATTATTATTGTTATTACTATTAGGGCTGGGGAGATAGCTCTGTGGCACAAGTGCCTGCCTGGCAAGTGCAAGGTTGTGAGTTTGAACCCCAGTCCCACTTAAAAAAAAAAAAAAAAAGCTTTATTAATATTAGTATTAGTATTATTTGTACCAGAGATTGAACTCAGTACCTTGTGCTTGCCAAGCAGGCACTTAACCCTCTGGGCTATCTTCCCACCCCTCCTGTCCAAAAATTTTAAAAAAGCCTGGGGATATAGCTCAGTGCAAAGACCCTATGTTTAATTTTCAATGCAAAACTCTGAAATTGAATACTGTAAAACACATAACTTTAAGGTATATGCTATGCCACATGGAATCACAGACACAAATAAAATCCAAATTTGCTGAGCTTCCATCCATGAAGGTACCCCTGAGGTTGTAAATATCCTCCTCTGACCTACGTTACGGCTTGGAATTGCAAAACGCGCTCCCAAGGCTGGGGGTAAAGACCTGGAGCAGAAGATTCCACAGGCTAAATTTAGCAGGTCTCCTGCTGTGCAGACACGGCCGCCACCAGTTCTGCCTGTAATTCAGCCAGAAGCCCTGCGCCTTCTTGGGAGGACAGAAAACCTGCAGGTGCCCCAGACAGAAGGATGGGACATAATTTCAGGGTTGCTTGTTTTTGTTCTCTGTGTTGTAATTCATGAGTTCAACGGGGGTTCAGTCTATTCCCATGGGAAGAATGAGTGATTTCCTTGGGTCTGCACTGTTACTGCAGTGACTTCACAACTTTCCAAGAGGAACAGTTAAAACTTTCCAAAGCCGCAGGGCTGAGAACAGGATGCGAGCCTTCAGACGCTGCCTCAGAGCTGAGGGCAGTTACCAGTCTCACCCCACAGACCATAGGCAAAGAAGGGACACCGTCCCTGCATGTCACGGCCAGAGCCACCTGCTGATGCATCTCACTGAAGAGCAGACACTTGGCTCTGTCATGGTTTAGCGCCATATGGCTCCAGAGAGTCTCATATGTCCCCAGGTGGGCTTGTAGAAGGTGACTGGACTATGGGGCTCACCGCTGCCCAGATGTTGGCAGGCAGGGTCTGCTCCAGAATAGGAGGGGCCTGGTCTGGAAGAGGCGGGGACCCTGGGCGTGGCCTGGAGGGGCAGAGTGCCCTCCCCGCCCCTCCCCTCTCTCTGGTTTCCCGTCCACCATGCCTGGAGCAGCTATTCCTTCACCAGGTGCCCTGGGACCGGCTGACTGTGGACTGAGACCTTTATAGCAGTGCTGCAGGCCCTGAGCACCCCAACACAGCCACCTGAGGATAGACAATCTGTCAGTGCAGTCCGGCAGAGGAGCACCACCTGCCTCTTGTCTGAGTCAAATACTTAAGCTCCCCAAGGAAGAGATGTGGGATGCTTATGCCTCTGCCCAGCGGAATACAGCGTGCCCGCTGCACGGGTGGCGCCACCCTGTTTCTGTACCCTCCTCCCACTCTGCCTGGTGCAAGCCTGGGTAAAAGCAAGGCTGGCCCAGCAGGACTAAGTGAGGATCCACACATACACGTGGTGCGTCTGGATGAGGCCTGCAACACCACGTAAGTTAGTATGTCTTCCACAGAGCTCGCCAGAGAGACTTTGAAAGCCCTCTGAATGCTTCACGATCATCCAGCACTTGGCCACCAGCTACTGCTATGGTTCTTTAGATTCTTTTGCAGATCTGAGCCGTTCACATTCAAGGCTCAGTGTTCTTGAAGGTGCCCCAAGCTCAGCTCTCACACTATGGGCCAGAGCTGAGATGAAGTCCAGGCGGTGCACAGGGGCCTGGGAGTGCAGAGCCTCTGTGGCACCCTCACCCTGTTCCCAGGCAGGAGTCCCAGCATGGGACTCGCTTCTCTTAGGACTCTGTGCTCAGTCCATCCTTAGAGCAAACCTGCCCTCTGGGGTCAGCGAAGCTCTCTCAGCCAGCAGGGGGAGGGCGAGAGTGCCTGGGCCAGGGCCACTGGGTCACAGCTCACCTGGCATCTTCCGGCGACTCGGCGATCAGGTGGAAAGTCCGGTCGCCCACGAGGATGTCGATCCCGTTCTCCTTGCTGGTGTTGTCCACAATCTCTCTGCAAAGAGATGAGAGCAGAAATAGAACCTGGGGGTGCAGAACTCTTAGCAATGACCGAAAAGAGCCATTCTAGGAAGTGACCGAGATGGAAATGGTCAGAAGCAGCTGCATAAAGTGGTCCCCACTTATGCTCAAGGGGTCTCAAGATACCCCAGCAAACACTGGAAACTGAGACACTGAACTCCATCTGAATCATGTTTCTTTGCCACAGGGTGGAGCAGAAGTGGGTCTGACTTTGAATGTCTGCACACGGTGAGGCACCTTCAGGACGGGACCTACGGTAACTGTGCAATTCATTTGTTTCACAGACACCAGAAGGCACTGTGGTTCCAGTGGCCTTGAGGTTTGAACCCAGGGCTCCGCATGCATACATTCTTCAGTGGAGCTATCCCATGCCTCCTGAAGGTCATACTATGCAGTCTTTTTGGCGGGTACACATGGTGGCCACGACCCACTGTGTGAGGTCAGGCATGGAATTTTCCATCTGTGGCTCTAGGTCACTGCTCTGAACCGGGGCATTCCGGGTCTTGGAATTTTCTGGCTGGCCCTCCTCCCCCTGCACACATAAAACCTGTGATAACACCCACTTTCCAAGCTGGCACAGCTAGAGAGGAGCTACAGGCATCAGTAAAAAATAGGACAATGACCACCATGTAGTGAGCATTAGGGAAATGCAGTCTTTTTCCTTCCAAATAAGAAACTTCCTGTTTAACATTTTCAGACCACAGCTGGTCACAGGTAACTAAAAGCGTGGGATAAGAAGCTGAGGCCTGGCCAAAGCTAATGTGGTGCTACTAGCTTGGCTATTTTTTTCCCCTTTTCTCTTAGAAGCAATGAAGACTACAGTGGCCTCCAGGAGCAGCCAGGTTCCTACACTCCCAGGAGACGGGCTGGCTCCAATTCCTGCAACAGAGGGGAACCCAGAAACCACCCTGCTCGGCCTAGGCTCCTTGCAGACTCACTGGACAGTCCTTCCGCCTGGTCTGAACAGCCCCGTGCTCATGCACTGGGACCTCAATCCTTGATGCGAAAGGGCCGACAGGGGGCACCTTGGCGGGGCTAGGTCACGGGCTCCACCCTCAAGAATCGGTGCACACTGATTCCAACAGGACTGCAGGGATGGGGGTTGTGGGCTCCACTCCTCCCCTCCATTGTGAATGCTCGCTGGCCCTTCAGCCAGGAGACGCCCTGGCAGCGGGGTGCCCATGACCTTGGACACTGCAGCCTCCAACCCCATGAGGTTTCTGATGGTCATCAGCTACAGGTGTGGGCACTCTGTAGGAGCCGCACAGTCGGTGACAGCTCCCATCAGTGTAGGCCTTGGCTGGTGACTGCCGTGCCCACCCGGGGATGGACACGCCATCGGGATCCGGGAGAGGGCTGGATGGCATGCTGGATCTCGCCCCAACATTTCCTGCAGAGCACCCAGGACAAAGACCTGGGGCCACATTAACGCGGATCAGGGTAAGACAAGCAGAGGCCCGGTTCACAGCCCAGAAGGTGACCGGTTGGATGAGAGGTCCCGAGGGTAGCACTGGCCGCCTGGGGCCCCTGAGCAGCGGCACTGCTGAGAACCACACATTTATTTTACACTGACAAAGCAGAACAGTCCAACCATTTAGAACAGATACACAACTGACGGCAAGTGTGGTGGCACATACCTGTCATCCCAGCACTAGGGAGGCTGAGGCAGGAGCATAAGTTTGAGGTCAGCTTGTACTACGTACTGAGTACAAAGCCAGCCTCAAGTGCACAGTAAGGCCCTGACTCAAATAAGAAAACCAAAGAAATATTCTAGCTCACAAATGAGCACGGCAGGACTCTGTATCCACAGGTCCCTCACTTGTAGATTCAATCAACAGCAGGTGGAGAATACTTGGGAAAGAGTAGAATTTGCCCCTGGGATGCCCATGGCAGACCAGCACAGGAACACCAAGAACCCCTGCCTGGGGCTGGTGAGATGGTTCAGCGGTCTAAAGCGCCTGCTTAGGCAGGTGCAGAGACTGCAGTTCGATCCCCGGCACAAGCTGCACCAGCCTCACCTCCAGGGAAGGCTGAGCCGGTATTAAAAACGATACAAAACCCAAAGAAGCCCTGCTTAGCTGTAGGCTCCAGGACTCAGTCAGGTACCCAGATCTGCAGGTGTCGGAGAGGCCCTTGGGGCTGGCTGTGTACTGGGCCCACGGCCTCTGCAGATGTGGGCAGCCCGCCCTGGTGGCTACCTGTTGCCTCGCCCTGAGCGTGTGCTCTGGAGTGGCTCTCCTGCACTGTTGGAATGAAGGTGAGGGAGAGGCCACTGGCATGCGGTCAGTAACGATGCAGCCCTTTCCTTTCAGGGCTTCCTAGCCGGGTGGCCGAACCTCAGGTGTGGACACTGTGGCCACTGGGGCCCAACTGGACAGTAGTGTGGTGACGCTCAGGGCGCTCAGACTCCTGGCACCTGAGGCTCTGCCGATGGGGTACGCGGACACCCTGGGGTGCACCCGGGGAGCTGGAGTCACACTGAGCTGTGGAGACCCTGGGATTCAGAGGTTGGTTCCCAGCTGTTCTTGCTCCTAAGAAGCCACAGGGGCGGCCCGGGAAAGCCCAGCTCTCACTGTCTGCACTTTACTCTTTGTCCTTAAAGCCGAATTAATCCATGGAAGACTCCTCCTCTTTCTGTTGCCCTGGGAACTGCTGCCTGAGTAGCTTGCGCTAGTGCATGAAAAGCAATGTTGGTTTTCCGGCCTCATCACTTCTGGGGCCAGTCTGATCCCTGAGAGCCTGTCTTACTGCTTCCCCAAATCTCTGGCCTCGCCCCTGCAGCGCCGAGCACCGTCCAGGGTCGTACCCAACTTGCTTCTGCTCTGGCTGTCTACTTTTCCAAGGCCAGCTGCCCCGAGTGCCAACTAGCTTCGGAAAACAGAATTTTGAACAGCATTCCAAGCGCCTGACAACAGAAGCGGCTGCGTAGACCCAAGGACCGCCTCTGCCTTTGTCTGCTGGGCCCTGAAGAGCAGCGCAGCCAACACAGGAAGCCATTAATTTCGCAACGAACCTCCAAGAATCAGCCAGCTCTTTTCTTAGTTAATTTATCTACTGGGCCCTCAACCAACGGCTATTTTTATACCATTCTCTGCCATATATAAAATTTTATTTCTGGTAGGCTCTGTGGCTTTTTCTTTTTTTTTTTTTTTTAAATAATTTTCAGAGTCTTGCTATGTAGTAAAGGCTGACCTTGGGTTCACTACAGGGCCCAGGCTGCTCAAACTCATGGTGAGCCCCCTGCCTTAGCCTCCCAAGCGCTAGCAGGACAAGCGTGTGCTGTGGAGGACCACCTGAGCAGCTCTCCTGGAAGGAAGAGCGACTGTCTCCACGCTGGCTGACCCTGACCCTTCTTCCCTGTACTGGTCTGTATAGAGCTGGCTGGGACTTCTGCTTATCCTCTCAATTGGCCTCAAGCAATGCATGTTGGTCTAGCTGCAGTGCTGGTGACAGTCTTTGAAGGCAGCCTGCACGTGCCCCTGGTAACCTACATCTGCTGCTCCTTAATGCGAGCCAGGTAGAGACAGGACAAAGAGCCAAAGCTCCATGCTGCCAGCTGGGAATGAGCCTGGAGACAGAGGCTATGACTTCCTGGGGCTTGGAAGACTACAACACAGCTGAAGCACCAGGCCGCCCAGCACATTAGATACTATCTCAATAGCATCATGCAGGCCAGGGAGATAGCTCAGCAGAGTAAGTGCTTGCCTGGCAAGCACAAGGTCCTGAGTTCAATCCCTGGTACTGCAAAACAAAACAAAATTTAAAAAAACCCCAAAACCAATCAGTAGCATCATGCAGATTACTCTCCCTGCATGTCCTCTCTGCATATGGCACAGGTAAGTGCAGGCCCCCCACCCAGCCCAGCTCAGGGCTCACCCACCTCCCACAATTCTCAGTCATTCCTCCTCAAGCCACTCCTCCACTGAATAAAAGCAGGTGAGGCCCTGGGTCACTTTTTTTTTGGCGGAACCGGGGATTGAACTCAGGCCCTTTTACTTGCCCTTGCCAGGGAGGCACTTATTCTACTGAGCTATCTTCCCAGCCCCCTGGGTCATTCTCTTTGTTTCAGAAAACCATCTTTGTGGTTAGGCTTAGAGTTCCTTGGCTCTCCAATAATTTTTTTTTTTTTTTTTTCAGAACTTTTCTTTGTTTATTTTTATGGCCAGCTCAGCCTGCCCTGAGGGCAGGGCTGGCTCAGCATGTGGTGCCAGGGATCGAACCGCGGTCCCTGCAGCCACCCAAGCCTTCCCAAGCAGGCGCTTTAGGCCACTGAGGCATCCCGCCAGGCCCCCTCTCCAATAATTATAGATATGTTTAGTGTCCTTATTTTTGCCACGGGTTGTACTGGAAGTGGTAGATCGGAATTACCTTGGTGAGATTCCAATAACGTAACT